>PNEQ01106988.1:0-30141 GCA_003012365.1 Medauroidea extradentata | reverse complement strand
ATACAAAAACCCTTGAAAATGTAAATTTTGGTACACGGTACCGGCCATTTTGTTCTGTAAAATCAAAATGAGGGCAGATAAAAATCAATAACTTTGGGTTTGAACTGTTGAAATATGTACATTATGTGTGACAAAATTTCAAATTTTTTCAAAATGGGTCAGCAACCACCCTTGGGTGATTTTCCATGGAATGACCCTTGGATGAAAATATTGCCTGTCATTGTCCATGCCCGATCCAGTTTCCCATTCATTTTGTGATCTCTTGGTTTGCTGAGTAGGTTTTTGTTGAATGTAGTTAGATGAACACTCAAGGAGATGTGCCGATTTTCACCAACAAAACCCAGCCCCGTAGTGTGAATTGTACCTTTATGTTTTTCGCAGCTGCATGATAACTCTCTTCACATCGCGCATTACAAATTTGACAATGATAGCTGGTGGTGTAGCAGGGTTCTTGGGTTGCCTTAACCTGTGGCAAGCATCAACATCACAGTCGTTCAGCTCGTATCGTATCACTGTGCAAAGTTTCTTGAGTAACTGCAAACATACTTCATTTTCGACAAATGGTATGCCAATAATTTCCAGATTATAGTTCTTTCTGTATTGTTCAATTTCATTCACACTGTCCTGTAGGTAGTAAATCTCTTCTTTGTATTTTGTGCACTACGCTTTTAGTCGCTTATTATCTTCTTTGAGGTGTTCAGTTTGTGTCGAAAACTGCTTCGAGAGTGTTTCAGAGATGTTCCAATTTTCGAGTTTTTCCTGCAGTTCTTTGATACTGTTTTGTAGTTCTCTCACAAGCTCGGTAAGTTTTCCAACTGTCCCCTCCTACTTAGCCTGCGCGTCACACTCGTTGCATCGGTACACAGCAGAACTTTTACTGAATTTCTCGTATTTTTTTTGGTTACTTTAGCACATAGCCTGTGCATCCACAGATAACATTTGCCTTCACAAAAAAAGGCCCTCGTCTACTTCTTTAACGTCAATGTTGCATACCGAACAAAGATTTAACACATCACTGCTCGCCATCTTCATTGAAAACTTAAGTTAAAACATTTTTATCAACAATAATACCAATGTATCTTTTTTTTACATAAATGTAAGGCAAAAAAAAAGACAAGATATTGCTTGAATTAGTAAGTTTGTACTAAGTTAATATTCAACAAAAAATTTGAACAGAAATATAACTCTAAGTATTAACTGTATAGTAGCTCTTACTAAAACAGGAAAAGTAACCACCAGTAATAATTCATTAAAACCAATTTTGCACTAAAATAAGGACTGTAGGCCTAAATCTTAAAACTACATTGTCAGAGCCTGAATAATTCATAAATATAAACATTTATCATTTATGAACATCAAAAAAGAACAATAGTACAGTAATAGTATAGTACAATAGTAAAATTATTTTCTTCCCAAAAAATTAAACACAGTCTACAGTAACATTCTGCAGATCGCAAAATTATTGAATATTGTAGCTGGAAAAATCAATTTGAAAATGGACTTCCCCATGTCTCCCCTTCATGGGAGGTGAAAGGACTCATACATCACTTTTTTTTTTTTCACCGAACTGCTGTCTTCTGATGGTGGTGGCTTGAAAGTTGTCGAGCCTTCATTAGTTGAATGCTTTCTCACATATTTGAAGATTTGCCCACCATATTAAAAATGTATTAATTCACCAACAAAATGTTTTACATCCCTTTTCCCGGAGAATTTCACAATTGCCCAATCTCTAAGGGTGACTTCATGTGCTGATTTGAAAACCTGTTAAGCTTCTGCTTCCTCATTATCATGCACATTTTCCAAATACTCATCCAAACACTCACTCTCATCTGAATCTCTCAAAGTAAACTCATCACTTTCAGTCTGATGAATTTTTCCTACACTTTCTTTTATTGCCTTGTCTTGCATTAACCATATTGAGCTTCTTAACATTTTTTTAGCCTTTAATTTGTCAGTCTCTTATTTTCGCTGTTTTTCCTGAAGAAGTCTTGTGTAAACTTCATCGGCTGTTATGACTTCTGATCCGAGAGCTACCTTCCTCTTTTTCTCTTTTTCTGAGACCTTTTGGCTCCGAACATTGTCCAGAAGCAACTCCTGAAAAGTTTGCGTACCTACTATCGTTAACTTCCCTTAAATTCGCTAAAGTGGTTTGGTGAGAACTGGATGGTTCTGATGATGGTGATGAGGTATTGTCATTTCAAGTCGGGGTTGTTTCGCAATTTTAAGCTGAGGTTTGGACTGTGAGATGTGAATGTTAAGGCACAAACCACGGAAGGGGGCATCACTTGTGAGATGGCAACATCATAGTTTTCAGAGACATTGTCTTGGCTGGATCAATTTATGCTTCCAGTGCAGGTTCTAGCAATTCATTCGATGTATTCAGATCTGTAGTTTTTTTTTCTTCAGAAAGGTGTTTCTTCCAAAGACGAAGCCTTGCTGGATCGAACAATATTTCAGGGATCACTTCTCGACTGAAAGGATAGATATCCTGAATTTTTGAATCCTGACTTAATGACACTTTGTTCCAAATCCTTCCACAAAATGCTGATGATCTTGGAAAATTCTTTTTTCGGGAGCTTCTGGCCGATGTGATGCTTTTGCCATTTCACCAAATGCATGTCCCAGGCAGTCTTTAGAGACTTCATCACACATAGGTCGAGGGGCTGGAGAATATGTGTGGAATGAGGAGGAAGTATTAGGACAGTGATATTTTCCCTCCTATCAGATTCGAGGACACATGTGTTTTGTGTCCATCACAAACAACTAGAGCAGGCCTCTCTTCTCCAAGAAAAGGGATAATGTTTTTTTTTCGAAGTACTGCTGAAATACTTTTGACTCCATCCACCCGTTAGTTGTAGTAGCATACACTAAGCCAGGAAAAGCTTCCTCAGAATGGGTTGCCACTCTCCCCATATGTGTTTTCCTTTGAAGATAACTAATGGGTGTACTTTGTCTCCATTTGTAGAAACCATTAACAACACCGAAATGTCACGTTCAGGTGAACTTGTGGTCCGAAAAGAAGGCAAACTTCTGCCCCTTACAACTTTGGTTTGAGGAGTCACTTGAAAAACTTGTCTCATCCATATTAAAAATGATATGAGGCTTGTCAGCAAGTCCAAATTGCAGTATGGTCTCCTCCTGCTTCTCAAAACAGGGTGGTTCACAAATGGGTCTATACTGTTTCTCTTTGCGATCTCAATATTTTGGGGTTTCTTGAGTGAAATGTTACGTCTTTTCATGAAGTTATAAAGCCAACCATAGTTCGGTTTGGAATCCATGGATGGGTTCTTTAAGTTATTGCCCTTCACATATTCCTGCACCAAGGACAACAGTTCCTGTCTTGAAAGACCAAACCCAAATCTTTCCATTTCCAGTAGCCCTGCAGCTATACTTTTCTCCACATCTTCAGAGAGAGCAGTAGACCTGCCCTGTGATGTTGACTCGACTCCTCTTCTGCCCGACACATGCTCAATAACTGTATTCAGTGGTAAATTGTGCAATTTAGAAGCTCTGTAAGCTGTAATTGTTCCTGCTTTATTTCCCGCACTGCATTAACCAAATACTCTCTTGAATATTGATTCCCCATATAACTTTTCCTCTTGTAGTTACGCACCATTGTGTCATCACATGTAACATACAAAATATGGAATTTTGGGAATAGAATTCTACCTTTAGGTAAGAAATGAAATAAGCTTTAAATTAAGAAAATACAAAATGCAATTTACTAAAAAATTAAAAGATTGGCAAAAATGCCATAGGTAAGTAACTCACAAATTAATTACAATAAAAATTTGACCAAAATAACCGTGCATACTTTTACATGATACTCTAGCAATCTCAATGTTATATCAATGCAATAGCTATCCTGCTGTAATATAAATAATATGTTAAAAAGAACAGGATAGTCAATGTTCCAATACAATATACAGACAACTTCTTGGGTGTAATTATGTTGTGTAAGCAACATCATATTTAACTCAAGTATTTAGTGACTTTAATTTTTATAAAGAATTAAAATACTCGTAAATATTAACTCAAACTTTATATTGATTTAGTTATATTAATATTCATACAGGAAAGAACCTATTATTGAGGGTTACAAACATATGTATTTATTGGGAAGAGGTGTAAATGTGGATCAGTGTAAGATTGCCATTTTAAGTCAGGGGTATTTGCGGAGTAGTCTGTATATGCCCCACAAATAAGGTCCGCACATGCTCCGCACAAAATTTTTAAAGGGACAAGTGTGAACCAGGGTTTAACATCTAGAAAATAACCAAGAACAACAATAAATGTGTATTATTTCAAAAGAGCAGCTTTTATAGATTATACATGCCATTAAAATCTTCAAGAAAATGACGATATCGCATTAAGTTTTTGGATTGAAAGGTGATAGTGCAACTGGAAACATAGTGTAGAATCAATAAAGGAAAATTGAATCCACCTCTGTGTGCTATCGTTGACATCAGCACACTCTAGTATCGGACCATTGAAACATAACATGTTCCACAATAGAATTATACAGGTGGCAGGCAGCTCCTTACAGTGTTTTATGTAAGTTTTTCAAGACATTTGCTCACTTACCCCATAAATGCACTTGCCCACATTACCTTACCAAGAATGTGTAAGTCTGATAACATTTATTATTTTGTTTGTATTTACTACGAGGCGTGTCTAAACAAAGGCAGAAAATTCATCACAGAAACCGTCTGAGGAACATTTAAGCATGCTTAGACAAATAAATTATTTGATTTGCCGTGAAATACTATTTAATTTTGTATTGACTCAGCAAAACAGTTCAATAATGCAAGAATAAATGTATGACAAAACAGTTTTGTGGAGTTCTATAAATGCTTACATTAGTTATCTTTTGCATGCGAACTGATAATACCATTTACTATTTAGTTCTGTATTTACTCCACAAAATATTTCAATAGTATTTAGTGTCCACATAGCTATGTTAAATTTTACGTTAGTGTTCATATTTCGAATCGTCAAATACTTTTCAAGAACTAAGACTGAAAAATTCCATTATGATATATCTCAACATGTTGCCTTATTCGGAGTTATGATGAACATACAAAATACTAAAAATTGTTGTCATTTGTCTGAGAGATTGATAGTTATTGCTAGCATTATTATAATGTTACAAAAGACGTGCCATAAAGTATTACCTTATTTAATATCGGGTTAGTCCCATATAATTTTAATTGAAGTCCAATAGGCCGAAAATTATAATAATACAAGTTATAAATTTAATACGATGTATACATACAACAAAATTTAATATCGATATTGTAATTACACTTTGAATTTCTAAATCTTATGTTGACATTCATAACTATGATGATAGGAATAATTTATGCAATGTTTGAGGGATAGAATTATTTTCCTCCATAAAATTTTAGTTTCTTATATTTCAAATATTACCCTACTGCGAATACAAGTTTACTATATACTATGTAAACGATGTTCTTACAAGTGGCATGCAATTTATGCATGCCTCAAATTTCTCTCCTAATGACAAGCAAGAGAAACAAATTGGTTGACACTAATAACAACACAAATATTTTTTCCTATGTTTATTGGATGGAAAATTATCAAAATATACTTTTATAAAAATGCATTATGATGAATTATCAGTATTGTAAAAACATTTAATTTCCGAAGAATTTTTTACAAAATATTAATTATGTATTGAAAGCTGTAGGGCAGGAAGCATTATAAAATCTGAAAATTGATTATATATACATATAAAACTGCTCTAAAATATTGATAACAATGGGTTTAAAACACAAGTAATTTTAATTTAGAAATCGTAATAACTACCCTTGTACAAAGGCTATTCAAAAAGTATTTTTCGGGAAAAGAATCATGTGTTTACATATATACAATATTTAAACTCGCTTTGAGGCAATGTCTCTGTAGCTCTAGTGGCAAAAAAATGTTTCTATTAACAGTCTACAGCTTTGTAGGCAAGGACGTGTTTCTATCAACACAAGGATCGACAGTTCTAAACCATCCATTGCGAAGCATTTTTTAGTGTGCATAAAGAAATATTACTTTAAGAGAGCATGGTACATAATTCAATGCTAAAAGCATTAATCTATAACTGTAGGTTTCTTGAAGCCAATTTGCGAAAGTTAAACAATTGTATTCCTAGACAATAGTTGCCAAGATTTTAAACATAATTGTTTCCAGTTTTACGAATTTCTGAGGCACAATCTCTGATGCCAGAAGCGCGTGCATTTAACTGCTGCGTTAGAGATTACGCATAATGAATGAGTAATTTTGGATAAATATTTACTCATAAATTTGGCTGATACCAATATCTAGGTTTATCATTGAGTATTTTATCCATATTGGCTTCTAAAAAAGCGTAGAAATCAATTGATATTTTCAGCATTTATTTATCTACTACGCACTCTTAAGAGCCCACCGATTAACAACATACAATAGACAAGTAACCAAGATGGCGATGATCCTATACTAGAACTAGAACTTTAACAAGGAATAAAATAATTCATAATTGTACAATACACAACCACATTGCTTCGCATTGTAAATAGCTAGCTCCACATTGTGGATCGACACTCCGCAAAATGGTTCAACGACGGAGGAAAAAATGTGTCACAAAACCGGTTTTAGGAGTTAGAGCTCCGCAGGGTGGATAGTCTTTTTTGACGTTTTAGGATGACAATAACATTTTGAGGGATATTCGGAAATTTCTCGGGAAATTAGGGAAATTTTGAAGGGGAAAGGGAAAAAATTGTGTATCCAGTATGGCCGACCTTCGATACCCAGATCCTCAACTTCCAGCCCCCTAACTTGAACATGCATTTTCTATCTGCCATGCCAACCTTACCACCACGTTGCGACTGACAGTAATTACTATAAAAATGACCATCACTTGCACCATCTACCTTCCAACATCAGAAACCAAACAGCATATACTAACTCTAGCAGGCAACATGCAAGACAAAATGGACGACACCTGGTGGAAGAAACAAGAGGAACCTATCAACACAAAATGAATGACAAAAATGAATAATGCATGAATTTGAAAACATAACAAAATGGTAGACTACAACAAATTGTCCAGCTATAACAAAATAGCTGACAAAAGGTCAAAACAAAATGGCATAAAACAAATTTGTGGACACAATATGGCTTCCATCATAAAATGGCTGACTACGGCAGTCAAAATAAAATGGTGGTTCCAATATGGCTGACCATGGCACCAGAGCACCAGCAGCTGTCTGCATCAGAACATGCTTTTTTATCTGCTGATACCTATTCCTTCGGGTATTAAGCTTTCAAAAATCGCTATCGAAAGTATGTTGTGCGCTCGCGATTAAAAAGTGTATTTACATTTTATTACTTTGCATAAAAAATTTTCATTTAATTTTCTATATTTTTTTATTTTGGAAGTTCTATTAGGTAATTTTGGTTCTCTATTACTATATTAATGTCAAGTTTTGAAGAAATTCAAATATAACAGATTATATTTTAATGTCTAAAGTTAAATGTGGTTTTGTTAATTAACTGATAAATTTATGCATTCGTAAATCAAGAAGCTTTTACAGATACTTACACGTGATGAGTTAATTTTTTTGAGGTTCAAATTCATCCATTCTGCGTACAGATTCAAATGCTGTTTGTAAAAAAAAACATAATATTTGATCAAAATGCTAATATTTGTTACTTTGTATCTACTAATCACTGCAATTGGAAAGTTTTAATTCAATAAATACGAATTCTGTACTCAACAAGAAAAGAAAAGTAAATTTGCAAGTACACATATCTGCTACTTCCTTCACATTCCCCACCCCACACATCAATTTATTTCTACTTCAGTGCAAAATAATCCCTTTACGTGGACAATTATTCCTCACACTTAGGGATGTCCAAAATTAGTATAAAATTTTATTTGATTATTTTCTATTCATCGTACTGTGTGCCACTTAGAAATAAATTATTTTGGTTTTTGCTATTCAAAATTATAATCAATAACACATGGTGAAATTAGTGTTTTACTTTAACAGTACCTAAAAAAATATTGATATGCCTTAGTAAAAGTACATTTATTTCTCGAAAACTGTGGCCATAAGGACAATAAAATCAAAGCAGCCATGCCGTTTACCATTTACGAAATATTTAAAAGGCTCTTAGTAAAACTGCAATGTTCCAGAAGTATTAAAAATTTGTCAATGGCAAATGTTCGATTCGAAACCACTGTTAAAAGTAAATGTCGCCACTCTCACTAATGTAACACTAACAAATTAACAATATTTACTCTGCGACCATAATCTGTGTAAGTTAGGGCTAGCTTAACGTCAATATAACTCATATAATTAATTGATTTACAACCAGTGTAATTTTTGTGATTAAAGTCAAACTTCAGCACTAATGTAGCATTAACTAACACGTTAAGAACACTTACTCTGAAACTATGATTTGCATAAGTCACGGCTAGCTTAACGTCCGTCTAGCCGATGATTAAATACATTACCATTAGTGCAATATATGTGTTATTTTAATAAAACTTCAGCACTAATGTAGCGCTTACGAACGCGTTAATAACATTAACTTTAGGACCATAATTTAATTAGTCCGGGCTAGCTTCACATCAATCCAGCCCGGATTAAAAAAGTATGCACATAAGTTGTAATTTGTAGTTATAACATTGCAACTTGAGCAGAAAACAGCACAATCGTAGCACAAACATATAATACATAGTAATATTACCGTTCATAATAATTTGGACTATCTTGACGTTAGCATGTTACTGCCAGTGATGTTATCTATTATGCAGATGCAATACTTGTAACAAGACTGTAAGCTATAGCTGCCGGGTCTTACCTCGGCACATTTGTAACATAGTGATCGTCTGCAGATTTGGAGGATTTCGTATCCCAACTTCCACGTTCTTTTATTCTTGTTGGGGCTGTGGGGATCTTCTTACCGGGATGCAGAGGTCGTGTTGTTGGGTCTCTGCTTACCAATACTAACTTAGTTCTATTGAATACTGGCGCTCTTACACACTTTACCTCTTATACTGGCACCACTTCGTGTTTCGACTTGTCCTTTTGCAGCCCAGCCCTGGTCACCCACTTTGATTGGAGTGTCTAACCTGATCTCTATGGTAGTGAGCATTTTTCAGTGGTTTCACACTGTCTCACTCATGCTGCCCTGCCTGTTCCTATCCGTTGGGTGATTAATAGGTCAAACTGGGAATATTACATTGAGTAACTTCACTTTACTGAGGACCTTTCTCGTGAAATGGATGTGGCCGTCTCGTCCTTCGTTGCAGCAGTGGTGTCACCACCAGAGGTTGCCATCCCGAAGTAATCTTCTCGTCGGTGTCGTCATGTGCCCTGGTGGAATTATGAGAGCAAGAATGCAGCCCGTGCCCGGCGAAGTGCACTTCGACGGTTTATGTTGCATCCCACTCAGGCGAACTTAGAGCTGTTTCGTATCACCAGGGCACAGGCTAGGTGAGTAATATGGGATAGCAAACGGAAGTGTTGAAGGACATGTCTGTCATCTCTTACTGTAAACACAAGTAAATATATTTGAGATAATGTGAGAAAAATATTCGGCCAACCTCTTAATGTATATATTCCCTTCCTTCGAAATACTAATATTGTTACTACAAATGCCAAAGAAGTTTGCAACCTACTGGTACAGACTATTCATCAGTATTCGGGCGGCGACCGATACCCTGCCTCATTTCAGGCCCTACAGGCTCGCTGTGAGGGGCAGGATGTCGACTTCAGTATTTCGTAGGAGGAAGACTATAATCGACCATTCTCTCTTAATGAATTCGAGAGATCACTCTTCAACCCGCGACACACTTCTGCTGGCCCAGATGTTATACATTATGCAATGCTTCAAAACCTGCCACTTGAAGGGAAAAATAAATTACTTACTCTTTATAATTTAATCTGGGAATCTGGATGTTTCCCTTTCGAATGGGGTGTGTCAACCATGAGACCCGTTTTAAAGTCTGGGAAGGATAAGGGGGACGTGTCCAGTTATCGACCGATTTCGCTGATTAGCTGTCTCTGCAAAACAATGGAGAGAATGATATATGCTTGGCTAATGTACTGTCTTGAGTCGTGGAGTCTTCTATCACCTCTCCAGTGTGGTTTTCGCCAACACCGTTCAGGATATACCATCTTGTCGGCTTAGAGACAGCTATTCAAAATTCATCTATACAGCGACAACACCTCCTTGCAGTCTTTTTTGACTTAGAGGTCTATGACACCACCTGGCATCATGGCGTTCTAACACAGTTACATGCATGGGGTTTTCGTGGACATATCCCTACATATGTAAATAATTTTTTGTATCGCAGATCTTTCCCTTGTTCGAAATGGAGTAGTACGTTCGCGGGAGTTCGTTTAGGAAAATGGTGTGCCTCAGGGTAGTATTTTGAGTGTTACACTATTTGCTACAGCTGCCAACATCATTGTATCTGTTTACCGTCTCCTTGTGCGCTGTGCACTTTATGTGGATGACTTTATGATTTATTGCCGCTGATCCACCCTATGTGCTGAGGCGCATCAGATCCAGCTGACTGTCCACCGGCTTGCTGACTGGGCTGACAGTTGCGGATTTCGCTTCTCTGCTGCAAAAACACAGATAGTGCACTTTACTCGTAAACGTGGCATGTTTATATCTTTTGAGGCAATTTTACAAGGGACTACTTTGCCTGTTTTTGGCCACGTGAAGTTTTTAAGCCTTGTCTTTGACTCCAAGCTTTCTTGGAGAGATCATGCGAAACGGCTCAAGTCTCAGTGTTTGCGGGATATCGCAATCTTAAAGATGCATAGTGGTCGTACTTGGAGATCAGACAGGGAAATTTGCTCCGCCTTTACAGAGCTCTAATTTGCATAAGCTCGATTATGGTAGTGGAGCCTACTCTTCAGCACGCCCATCTGTGCTGAAGATGTTGGAGTCGGTTCACCATGCTGGAGTCTGCATTGCAACTGGTGCTTTTCGCACAAGCACAGCCGTGAGTGTCTGTGCGGAAGCTTGTGAACAACCACTACACTATCGGCGCGAACAGCTTCTTCTCCAGTATGGGTTGCGAGTAATGTCCGACCCATCCCACTCGTGATGCCTTTCATCACCCCCCGCCCCCAATGAACAACTTTATGACGCCAGACCTCGAGTCACCAAACCTGTGTTTCCGTTTCTTGCCCTCCTGTGCGGGGAGTGATGTTCCAAGGCATGTGCTGCCTGTCCGATGCTTATCTCTGTGTGTGATCAAATTTAAAATGCTGATGGCACCTCCGCCCAATGTACACCACATACTACACCGGCCTTAGAACCATCACAGGATCTCCCTACCTCACCCACCGAAAATACCTCCTCCGTGTAACCCAGTCTCCCCACACAATAACCATACTCAAAAAACTCACCCAATCGTTCAAGAAAAAAGCCAAACACCACCCTAACCCATTCATATAACTCTGTCACCGCAATCCCGCACCTCCAAATACCCACTTTCTCCACATCCCACCTCCGCGAAGATCAGTACAACCGACTGGGACAGGACAGCGACCTCACCTATGCCCAAGACAGTAGCTCAACCACGACATCATCCAACAGCACCAGTAACGACACCAACGATGACTCCACCACATCAGGGACAGAAAACGACAGCACCACTATGACAACAACAGACGACGACAGCGAAGACACCACAGCCTCTACACACCCAGGAACCGCCAACACCACCACCACGACAACTGCCAGTACAAGCACAGCCTCCACAAGACACTCCACCACCCCGAAGACAGAAGACACCAACCCCACCTCCGAAGAAGATACCGTAGACGACAACACAAATGACACAAATAACAGCAACAAAGACACCCTAAGACAACATCACCATGACAAAAACAGACGACGACAGCGAAGACACTACAGCCTCCACAAACTCAAGAACTGGCAACACCACCACCACCACAACTGACAGCACACTCCACCACCACCTCGAAAACAGAAGACACAAACTCCACCTCCGAAGAAGACACTGTAGACAGCACCACAGCTGACACAACTAACAGCAACAAAGAAGAGACACCCGAAGAAGACACAAGAAATGACATAAGCAAAACAACAGACAACCCGAAATACACCAAGAAGAAAATAACACCACAGAATAGATCAAACAAAGCAACAAGATGACCACGCAGCAACATAATGTCAACAGCAACCAACAACCCCCAACCAGCACAACTACAAAATGCCCCACAAACCCCAAAAATAAGAATATAAAACAATAAAAAATCCAAACCTAAAAAGAGCCATTCCAAAAAAGAACACATTACACAAAACACCAGTATGTAACTTACAATTAGTATATGATTTATTTTCAAATACTAGTAATAACAGAATTTACTTTATATAGAGTAGAAATAAAATAGGCACACAATATACAAACAGACAACCAGTAATGTAAATAAGGAATGGATAAAAAAAAAGCAGCCAAAAAATGTATTGCAGCCCGTAACATGCGATGCCCTGTACCAACGTTTATTTTTGTTGAAAAAAAAATCGTTACCCCCAATCCAGCTGAAGTACACAATTCCGTATCATCGGCTGCAATATGGCAGCGTTCAATTGGTTCATTTAACAAAAGAGCAGCGTAACAGTCTTGATTTTTATAACGTCTGTGTGTCTGACGCCGGAAACTGCCGAATGTCTTTTCTCCTCGCTGGTCGTCAGTCCAGTCCCAGTCCACACTGCTACACATAGCTCACCTTCGTCCGCACGCGACGTTAGTGTTCGTCGCGGGTTTGCTACGCAGTAAGGCTTGCCACTAAAAAGCATTATAATGAGATACAATAACCAAATACACTACTCAATGAAATATTAACTCATTAACTTATTTGTGCTATACATATAATTACTAATTAGATTAATATTTATTTGGCATAGCTGCCAACTTTACCTTTAAAAACTAACCTGATACAACCAAAGTTGTCTAAGCACGAAGTACACAATCCAGTCGTTTAGGATTTTCCCACACATGTAAATGTGCTTTATAACCATGCACACATTCTAAATGCATGTTTGTAATGAGCTCAGTACGTAAATGTTGAGGTAGAATACAGACAAATGCTTCGTCGTCTCTCTTTCCTCTAATAAAGTCCAAATCAGTTTTTACATTTCGGCTTGCTTTTCACGACCATTAATTGTAGGTAAGTTTTCTCGTCAGGCTTGGTTGACATTCCACGAAAAGAAGAAACTAAATTCTGGAGGTGGCATCACATTGATTCAGGCATTACAAAATATCTCAACATATCGGGCATAAAAAACGTCTCAGTTTGTGATTTGGTGCAATATGCTATCACAGAGATAAAAACATTAACCACTGCCTAGTCACATCTATAGAAAAAACATAAATAAATGTGCAGTGAACCCTAGGCAAATATCAGCTAAGACAAGTAGAGTAGTCAGTTTGGAACCCTTTGTCAAACCATATGTGATATCCAAGCAAATGTAAAATTTTACAGTAGTTCCTATGTATTGTCTTTGTTCGCTTCATTCATAATTATAAGTAAAAAAAATCTTCAGCGCGAAACTGTGGATGAATATCAACAATAACACCCTTATGTTTGTAAAAAATTACGTCTCTTGATTCTTCCATTTCTTGAACCTATGCTTCTATGCTTATAGCATAATTTTTGTGCCTAATGTTATAGATTTTTGACTTCAATTTGAACTGCTGTTCAGTGCTAAAGGGGTCTTTCCTGGACATCAAATCTAAGTGTTCTGTGCCTTTATTACCAATTAAATATCTTATGGTGACCAATATTTTGTCAAGGGAATTTGGTTGCAAGCTGACGAGCAAAAAAAAAAAATTAATTCGATTTGTGTTAATTTCCTACACTGTAAAAAATTGTATTCGTATTAAAATACAAAGTATATTACAGAGGACACAAAGGCTTCCATCGTAAAATAGTTTGCTTGTTAACTTATAACATACATCTTTGTAATTAAGTTATAGAAACATTTGTATTCTTCTGATCTTTTAGAAGTAAATGAGTGTTAAACATACCTTTATGCATACATGCTGTGATGATCGTTGTTTAATATGGAAGAGTTTTGAACTTTTACTCTATTTTTATTCAATAATTAAAAATATTTAACTTCTTTAATACGCTTAAACGATATTATACAATTTATAAAGTCTTTCTTTGTACATTTACAAATAAATTTACAAGTACAAAGATTTTCTTCAAATATAATTTGCTTATAAAGTTACAAAGTTAAAGTTTGTAATTGTACAAAGGAATTCCTTCTACGTACCAAATGGTTCCTGCTCTGTAATTTTGTTTTTCTAAAAATGACAAAGTATTTTTGTAGTTTTACAAACTTTTGTAAATTTACAAAAAATTTGTTAGTAAAATTAGTTCTTTGTTAACCTAACAAGGATTTTCTTTGTAAATAAATTAAGAAAGATTTGTCTACCTAGCAAGTTCGCCGGAAATAACATAATTATACATAAATTACATTCACTGGAAATCATTTATCTGGAATAAAATTAATTTTCATATTGAGTGTATATATATATATAAAAAAACTATTTCAACATCGCATTCAAGGTTGTTTAGGGATAAGATTCGTAGTATCTATGCGCAGGGATGCGATTTCGAATCTGCATGTTTCCACGATTTTTTTCTTCAAAATATTTTCATGTGAAATTTATTTATTGAAAAGTTATTTCATAAATAAGTTTAGTGTCATTATTTAAGTGAAATGGGCATTATTATTTTTCCTTATACCAAGTACATATACAAGGCTATAGCTTGTAATTTTACAAACATATACTTGGCATTTTACTACACGAACAACCGTTGTTGTTTTGCAAGGAATTTCTTTGGCAACTGGCTTTCCAAGAATTTTCTTCATAAAGTACAAAAATATATTTGCAGTGTACTCTATAGCCGTCTTGAGATTTTTTCTGGGTTTTGGATGTCTGAATATATATTTTAATCAATGGTTTTGTGTTACAAATATATCCATAAACATCACACTCAAACAGAACATCATTGCGTGCGTTAGTTAGTTAGGTTTACATTTCCTATATTGCAACTGTCACATTTTAAAGTATTTTTTGTCTTACCTCGTAAAGCAAATTTGGGTCTGGCGAACATGACACAAAAGTGACATATATTGTAGTTGCCACAGAACCTTTTTAGATTCCTCTTGGAAACAGGGACGGATTCCAATTTGGGGGGGGGGGGGTGACAGGGACTGTGAACCCCCAAACCAGAAACTAAAATTTCAATTATATGGTAAAGGCTGCATATTCTGTAAATTAAATCAGGTTGTTGCGCGGCAGTGCTTGTGATTTTGAAAATAACTTTCATGGAACACAATAGCACTGCAACCTTTTCCGAATTTTGAATCGGAGCATCAGATCTGTGCCAACAGAATTAGACTGTAGACCCCATCCTAAAAAAAAAAAAAAAAAAAAAAAAAAAAACATAATTTTAGATCCACCCTACATGCTTGGAAGACGAACGCATCAACAACAGGCGTATTTTGTTTAGAAGGAAGCGAACTGGGATAGTAAAAATTAACTTCTGCATGGTGATGGGAAGAGGGTTGGAGGAGTATGAGAATTGTATTCAGGTGCTGGATCCACACACTAAGATAAAAAAACTGAGCCGTTGTGGGGTGTAGGGGGCGGAGGAGTGTTTGGGAAGGGCCGAATGCTTGCCGAGCGTTCACGAACATAACCGAGGTCATGCCACCAATCCAGTACCTAGGCAAGTATAACCAGGTGACGGTTCTTTCATTTCCGATGAGCGGGGGCGGGACCTGTTGGTTCTTCCACCTCCCACTCTTTTGTATAAAAGCTACCTTGTCAGGGAGATGGACAAGTATTCTGATATATTCTTTGCTGCCTTCACAGTTTGCGTCAAGTTCGACAATGTCGGAAATTAGTTCGAACAGCTACGTTGGTACGGAGTCATTAGATAAAACAGACACAGTGGTTGCTGATGTATTGCAAAATGTGCCGGAGGATGTGGACTCAAGATCTATACTGGTACCATCATCGTCATCACCACTTTACCACCAGTCGAATTCGCTCGACTCAGACCAAAGCGAAGGTGCAGATGACGACATAGTTTACGTCAGCACAGAGTAGCCAAGCCAGTCACAAAATAACACACAACATCGAACACAGTCGATATCGCCGGCGAGGACGCTGCCGCAGTCGTATCGTTTGGAAACATTGTCGTCGACATGTTTATCGCTGGCATCGCCCCGTCAGGGCGTAGTGAACCCTTCGCAGACTTCAGCAATGTGAGGGGTGTCATTAGACTGGCCGCGGATGCAGCTACAGCTGAACTTTGACGCCCAATCGCCTTCCCTATCACAAACATGTGAAGCAGCCCAGAAGCGACGGTGTCTTAGTAGTGGAGAGGTGCAACATACGGGATCAAGTGAGACTCCAAAAAAAGAATGTGGGCAGCATTCAAGAAACTGTTCGCGGAGAGGGTCGTCTCCGGAGATTTTTCCTACCGCTGCCTCGCAATGGGGGTATTGTTTTTTTTTTTTGTGACAGTGTGTGCATGGCGCAGTACCAGAAATTTTATTTCTGACAGTCAGACAGCGACCGTTTTCAAGTGCTGTTGATAATCTCCCCAAACAAGTTGTGCTTGGGCTCGGTAACATCAACCAACGACTTGATGTTACCGAGTCTAATGTACATAAGTTAATGGGGTGTATACATGGTGTTTATGGAGCGCAGGAATTGCTGGCATAGTGTTCTAGAACTGAGCCATGCACACTCTACCACTAATGAGGAATTGGTGTGTGCCGGTGATGTGCTGCATACATAAATTAACTTTTTGTTTGATTTTTGCGTGCAGAAATAAAATGACTTAAAATTTTGTTCTGTTAAAGCTATGCAGCTACAGTTTATTCGCGTAGAACCTTTTTATAAATATAACGAAAGGTTGCTGTTTGGATATGTGGGATTGTAAACGGATGTATATAACTATGTGTTTATTTTTTTTATAATACTGAGATTTTACCACTGTGTGTGTCTCTACTTGTATCTCCTAACATTTGTAAAAATAACAAAATGTATTAATAAAATTAATGTTATTTTAAAGTTTGCATATGTTGTTTGTCCCCCTCTTTCACAAAATATTTATTCTGACGATACTGTTAATTTGTTATGTAAATAATATTTTGAATCTTCATACTGTGGAAAGTCTACTAGAGTCGTTATATTGAAAAATAAGTTTATAATTGGTACGGTTATTTTAATTCGTTAAAAAAATTCTAAAAATGTAAACCAACTTCCACTGAATTTATTTTATAACATAACCACTGAAGTACATAAATGCAACAAACTTAATTGAAAAGGTACGTCTCATATATAAAGTGACTTAAATTACCTGTTACTACTACATACAACTTCTTTTGGAAATAACAACTATGTATGTATCTTTTTTTCTGATCTTAGCATTGGCCTAAATGTTATGTACGTGAATGCAAAATAACTAGTGCCTGATGAAAATTGAGTTTTTAAGGCGTACTTTAAAATTGATTACGCTTGTAGAAGTTCTACTGTACATAAATAAACACCTATTTACATTCATTCATGTATTATGATGATCAAGGCAACATTAGTGCACATAAAAGTGAGGCAAAATAATAAATTTTGTACAAAATTAAGTGGCAGTGAAGAAGTTTAAAACTTGATTTGCAATGATTTGCTTTTAGTGGTATATAGGGAAAGGTACACGTGACAAGTTGCGGTAGAAAATATTGGGAAGAAAATATATTTATAAGTAAATAAATACTAACAGAAAAAAATAATCATGAAAGATTTGTATCTAAAAAAATGGCAAAAACAAAGTCGTTTGCATGTAATAAATGAATTGAAACGGTGACACATCACCCAATTTCATAATGCACCGAGGTCGGACTAGAAGATTATTAAAGGAGCCACCTGTGCAGGTGTATTGTGAGAATTCCTAGGAGGGTGGAAGTACTAAGGATGATCCAGGGACCGGAATCATGCCTTAACCCAACTTAATGGTGCTCAGGTGTCTGAACTAGTACGCAGTATTTTCGTTAGTAGTTCACCTTTTTGAAATGGTTAGTGGTGGTAAATTATTTTAAAAACAACATTTGTACATCTGCAAATGGTACAAAGATGCAAGAAAATGAGTCAGACGCAAAAGTCTGAAGTAACCTGTATGACGGTCACAGAGGTAGGTAAAAACATACATTTTAGATACTTTTAAAAATATAGCCACTACAGTTTTGATGAATTTTGCAAGTGTTTGTACGAATACATGAACTAACTGTGAAGTATTAAAATTTGTTATTAAAATATACATTATTTGTAAAATATTTTTATTATTTATCTAATCTGCAGAATGGTTCAAAAATACAATAAAAATATGTCGCGAAACTGCTGTGAGGAGTCTAGCGAATACTTGTGTTTGTATTTACTACGAGAAGTGCCTAAATAAAGGCAGAAAATGCATCACACAAACGATCTGAGGTACATTTAAGAGTGCTTAGAATAATAAATTATTTGTTATTCCAAGAAATATTATTTAATTTGTATTGACACAGCAAAACAGTTCAATAATGCTAGAATAAATTTATCACAAAACTGTTTTGCGGTGCCCTATAAATACTTATAAAAATAATTGTTTGTATGATAACGCTATTTACTGTTTAGTTCTGTATTTACTCCTCAAAATAGTTCAGTTGAAGGAATTGATAGTTATCGCTAGCATTATAAGAATGTTACAAAGTCTCATATAGCATTACCATATTTAATATCGGAATAGTCTCGTATAGTTTTATATTGAAGTCCAATAGGTCGAAAATTATGATGGTAAAAGTTTCTAAAATTCAGTACTATGTATAAGTACAAATTAATTTATTGTCGATATTGTCATTACACTTTGAACTTCTAAATCCTCTGTTAGCAATATCAACTATGGTGATAGGAATAATTTATGCAATATTTGAAGAATCGAATCTCTTTTCCTCCATGAAATTTCAGTGTTCTTATATTTTAAATATTACCGAGAGTACAAGTTTACAATATACTACGTAAACGATGTTCTTACAAGTGATATGCATGCCTCTCCTCTCCCTCCTAGTGACGAGCAAGATAAATAAAAGGGTTGACGCTGACACTATAGGAAATATTATAATCCTATGTTTATTGTATCGAACATTATCAAAATATATGCTTATAAAAATGCATTATGGTGCGTTATCATAATTGTAAAAAATAATATTATCTGAAGTATTTTTATAAAATGTTAATTATGTATTGAAAGCTATAAGGCTTATTTGTCTCATTGCAGGAAGCATTATAAACACTGAGCTTTGATTAAATATGTACAATGGCAATAAAATATCGATAATAATGGGTTTAAAAAATGGCAGTTAAAAACACTTGTACTAAAACTTTTTAAATAAAGTTTTTTTTGGGGAAAGGAATCATCTGTTGGCATATGTACGATATTTAAACTCGCTTTGAGGTAATGTCTCCGTAGCTCTATCGGTAAAGAAATGTTTCTACAAACAGTCTGCAGCTGTATCGGTAAGGGCATATTTCTATCAACACAAGGTCCGACAGGTCTGAACATCCCACTGCTAGGCATTTTTTAGTGTACGTAAAAAAAATATTACTTTAAGAACCCACCGATTAACAATATACAATAGACAGGTAACCAAGATGGCGATGATTTACTACAACCCATAACTACCAACAAGGATTAAAATAATTCATAGCTGTACAATATACAACTACATTGCTTCGCACTGTAAATTGCTAGCGCCTCATTTTGGATCAACACTCCACAAATTGGTTCAATGACGGAGGAAAAAAATGTGCCAGAAAACAGGTTTGAGGGTTTTGACCTGCGCAGGGTGGATAGGCTATTCTGATTTTATTTTAGGATGACAATAAATTTTGAGAGAAATTCGGGAAATTGCTCGGGGGAAAAAGGATCATTTTCATTTGTCTTGAAAGGAAAAGGGGAAAGTTTGACGGGAAAAGGAAAAAACTGTGGATCCAAGATGGCCGACCTTCGATCCTCTGCTTCCAGCCCCGAAACCTGAACATACATTTTATACCCACCATGCCAACCTCTCCACCAGGTTGCGACTCACAGTAATTACAAAAAAAATTGGCCATCACTAGTACCACCTATCCTCCTACATCAGAAACCCAACAACATATACTAACTCAATCTAGCAGGCAACGTGTAAAACAAAATGGACGGCACCTGGTGGAAGAAACAAGATGAACCTATCAACACAAAATTAATGACAAAAACAAATGATGCATGAAATTGACACAATAACAAAATGGCTAACAAATACACAAAAGAAAATGGTAGACTACAACAAATCGTCAGGCTATGATAAAGTGGAATAAAACAAAATTGTTGCTGACAGTGGCGTAAGAGCACCACATCCTGCAACTTTCTGCAGCAGAACATACAATTTATATCTACTGCTTTCCTATTCCTTCGGATAGTAAGCTTTAAAAAAACGCAATCGAACTCTGCAACTGTGCGCTCACCATTTAAAAGTGAACTTACATTTTATTACTTTGCGTAAGAAATGTTCCCTTTATTTTAAATACTCTTTGTTTTGAAAGTTCTATTAGGTAATTTTGAATCTCTAGTACTATATTAATATAATACAAATATAACAGATTAATATAATAAAAAATTTAAGAGATTATGTTTTAAATGTCGAAAGTTAAATGTGGTTTTGTTAATTAACTGATAAATGACATGCATTCATAAATCAAGAAGCCTTTACATAATTTTACACGTGATGGGTTAACTTTTATATGGAGGTTTATATTAATCCATTCTGTGGATAGATTCAAATGTTGTTTATAGAAATAACAAAATATTTTATCAAAACGCTAATATTTATTACTTTGTATCCACTAATCACTGCAATTGGAAAGTTTTATTTCATTAAATACGAATTCTGTACTCAACAAGAAAAAAATTAAATTTGCAAGTACAAATATCTGCTACTTCCATCACATTCCCCTCCGCACACATCAATTTATTTGTACTTCAGTTGGAAGTTCTCTTAAGGACATGAAATTAGTGTCAAAACTATAATTTGGTAACGCGAACAGGCCTTGGTCCCAATTAGTTCGGATTAACAAGACTCCACTGTATTTCTAATGGTTGTTGTTAATTTCACGACCGATATTAATGCTTTAACCTAAAACCAATTACTTTTATACCCAATACTCAACTGCAATTTTTGTTCAATCGGAATTAATTGTGTAACAACCACTGTCTTTATACATAACTTTTATGCTGCTGTGTAATGCATTCACTTTATGCTATGTATTTGTAATTTCGTTCACTGTTTGGAGAACTTGTTCATTGTCCTGTATGAAACTCGATGCCAAAGAAGTACATACTGGTAATGTGTACCACCTACTGTACAATAAAATTTAAAAAAATTGGTAATAGCCATAGAGAAAATAACAGTGATGTGGCACATAGATCACAAGATATGTTCGTGTGCATGGCACTTACAGCAATCGCTTGTCCACACCTGTACCAACTACAACAATGATTTGTATACATAGATCCTTATACACGTTATAGGCAAGGGCACATATAGAGCCTGATTCATGTCATAACTCAAAATCTAACAACATGGCACTTACATCCTATTTTACTTCAAGTCTTCAATTAGTTTCACAATTTAAGTTAGGTATTTCAATTTTGATAGAGTTTGCTTAGTTGGCCTATATTTAAAGATATGTATTAAATTTACATAATAATATGTACAAGGAAAATACATCAAGGTAAAATATGGCAGAAATAAGATAAAATATTGATCTGATGCTAGGTATAGTCGCAGTATGGTAAGTTCGACCTTTTAGGAAGCCCTGCTTTCTCCCTGAACACATCCATGAAACCTTCCGACAAATGTAAACATTGGCATGTTTACAGGGTTGTACGAAAATTACATTTTCATCACAAAACGAAAACGAAACTTTGAAAACGAAATGAAAAATAAATTACAGTGATTTCAACCTTGATGAAAGTCAGCATATTGAAACAATTGTTACACACATTTCTAAACATAATTGTTAAAAATGTAAAGTACTGTATAATCATTATATAACACTTCAAAATTCTAAAAAAATTGTTTTCCAATTTTAGAGGATGGCCAAGTAAAAAAAAAAAAAAAAAAACAATTTCTTCAGGGGCCAAAACATTAAATTCTTTAAAACAACTCTACGTTGGTAAAATGTTTAGAAAAAATTGTCTTTGTTTACATGCATCAAGGTAAACGTACTGTTAAAATTTGTAAAGTTATTCAACAATATCCTCTTGCATTTAAAAATCAATAAAACATTATTTAGAAACATTGATTTTTCCTATTGAGCGTAATAATCTACAAAGTCTGCATTTGAGGTATAGTAGCAGATAACACAAACACTCGTGGAGTGAAAAATTTAGTTCCTGGATTGTTCCCATGAAAATTAACATTTTTTAAGGATATAAGCAAGTAAATTGGGTAAATAGGTTATATACGACACAATATCGGTTTATTTTGAAATTACTTTGTTTCAATTGTTTAAATATGTGTTGCTTTCGTTATGAACTATAATACGAGTATTACATTTTGTACTTAAATTTAAAAATTAGAAACAAAAAACTTAATATTTCTATCGTTGAACATCTGTTTTTACCGAAATGTTATAAATTTGAATCATTTTTACACCACTGTTTTGCAATGCTGTAAGGTTTTACAGACTTTTTGCACCGCTGTTGCCTTTTTTAATGCCGAAATTGATCATGTTTATTAAAATATCTAGCAGTTTTTAAGAATTTTCATTATATTGTACCAAGATTCTCTTTGTTAGACTAATAAATATTCCAGAAAATTTCTTTACAAATTTGTAGTGTCATTTTATGATGAAAAATTGTACGTTTTACTTAAAAATTATCTCTAATATTAATCTTGGGAGAATATGTCCATTTGCAGCAAAATCAAAGACTTGTACATCAATGTCAAAAACACATGAAGATATTTTATATCAAAGATCTGGTTTTTTTCCACAATACTTTAAAAATATAAAAAAATTACTAACATGTTGTTATTCAGCAACATTTCTAAATGAAGTAGGAATTAAATGTGGCGGCACAACGCCCCTGAAACAATGGCACCGCCTCTTAAATTATCAAATTTGTTACATCAGAGAAACTCAACACAAAAATTAGTTTTATAATTTAACTTAGGTACTTTTGTGGGCAAAGCAGAAAACATTGACGTGCCCATGAACTGTGTGTCAAGATTAGGTGGGGGTTTAAACCCCCTTGGGACTGTACCTTACCGGCTGTTTGGTGGGTCTGGCCCAAACAGCTCCAGAAATCGGTTCCTCAAATGGGCTGGCACAGGTCTAGGTGAGTAGGGGACCGCCGAGTAGTCAGGATAATATTGTGGACAGTATACGGGGCTGTTGGAAGCTCCAGTAGTTATTGTTTTGTATCCCGGGTGGGTCACAGCGGGGGTCTTCTGCGTGGAACGGTGGTGCTTCCTTCCGGATCTCTTAGGCATCGGAGCGTCAATGTGCAGGTCTGGAGCAGGCTGAAAGTGCAGCTTCCTTCGCAGGAGCAGGCGGGCTTTCTGCAGCTACCAGTTTGCACAGGAAGGAAAATGAGCAAACAGCTGCCTAGCCCGGAGCAGGCAAGAGAACCCAGCTACAGCTAGAGCTAACTCAGAAAATTATTTACTCAGAACTGGGATTCCTCGATACATAAACTCCTGTCATATAAATAGCTCAACTGAACATTAACACTTGTAACATTGATAGTCGTCAGACCAGAATGGCTAAGACACATTTAATACAAAACTATTATGGTATCACAAAATTGTACAAGCTGGGCAACATGACGTGTCATGTTGCAGAGAACAGACAGATAATCATACAGAGTTCGTTACAACAATTAATCACATAATTCTTTATGCGCCATCTGTTGTTGAGGCGTATTGGTCATGTAGAGAAAACAGACCCAAATGGCGTCAAGGAACCTAGACGCCATCTTGTGTATTGGGTGAAAGAAGGCAACAAACACACGAGACATGTCCTGGCAAGTCAACATCATCTTAAATAAAATCAGCAGAACAATTTTCAAGGCTGTCTCCACTCTGACTTACTTAAAATAATAACTTATCAAATCAAGTTACTGGCAGTATCACGATTCAAGTTACATTCAATTAACTAAATACATATTAACTAAATTTCTTTGAATGGACAAAATATGAAGCAGAGATAAATGTCAGGTTCGAAAATGTGGTAATATAAGATTTTACAGTTTCTTATAAAATTGTCCATGATTCAATTTTACATAAGGAACTGTATTAACAGTAGCTCATAGTCAAACAGCTTCTCTATTACAATGCACTCATTACCGAACATGGCCACCAAGTTCATATAGTCGAAGTTGTGAATGAAAAATAGTATTCAGTACATCAACGACAAGATGAATCTTTTGGTGCTGATCACACAACAGAAGCCTAATCTTTCCCATTTCTACACTGTCCTGGTATGCATCTTGCTTTACTGCAACATCACCACCTGTTTTATATACTGTTCCTTTCCACTTCAGTCTTGAACATTCCGAAACACTTTCCACAATTCCTGCTACACACATGTTTGATTTCTTCTGAATAAACATGGTATTCCAGCGGCACTTCGTCATGCAATTCCAACGCACTCCTTAAACCATCTCCTGGCTGTAGATGGCTTTGAAAAAGTTCATATTTCTCAGACAACGTGAAAGTTATGTTTTGGAAGTTATGCGTGACATGCATTAATCTTTTGAAAAAGGTATATTTAGTTTCGAATCGAAGAGTCCAAACTTTGGTTAGTGGGCCAAATTCTAAAATGCGTCTAGGGTAGTGGGCAAGGTAGTGATGTTTTTGTCTCAAATTGTATGTGGGGAACAAAGATAGTCTCAAACACAAGTAATCTACATTGATAATTTGCAGATAAGAACGAAATGATTTGTGAATGCTTGGTGCACATACAATTTCGACAATTTAAATTAGTTTCAGAACACTGTCATTTGCATCCGGTATACAGTCACCAACAAGTAGAGGAAACAAGCGTAACAATGTCCAAACTTGCCATGCCCCGCCAATAATTTTCTTTGCCTTTGGGCGAACATCTGTAGGCTTGTCTGTCATGTCGCTAGGTGAATAGTGGAAATTTTGGATTCTTTCGGTATGGGTGAAGTATGAAAAGTAACCCTTATCAACAAAATACGATATGAACAGTGCTAAATCATAAGTGATACAACCCTTCATTAGATTGTCACCCAGACATGCGAAAGATCTGGGTCACAAACATGATAATGTTTTAATTGATTAAATAGGAATCGAAATTTACAACTAGAAAATGCTTGATAGATTTTGTCTTTACAACTTAAACGCTGTTTTATACGATTTGACAGTTCTCTTTTCGTTGCACACTACCTCATATTTCAGTATGTCATAATTAGTATGATTGTTTTCAGTGTCCGTATCATCTTCACATAAGTTTTCACCTTCTTCCCTGCTACCTGTGCTTACACTATTACAATTTCTGCCATTATTACAGACATCATCGTCTGTGCAACCTTGATTACTTTGATCACTACTATCCTCATCCATTGATGATTCCTCCATAGCCATGACACAGTCACCAGTAGTATCACTTACTTTACCGTGAGATTTCTTAATAGTCACTGCATCATCACTGGCAATGAGATCATTATTGAGTCTGTTGCGTTCATGGTTGCTGCAAAACTCTTTTCTCTGAACAAGACAATAACGGCAGAAATACTGCGACACTGAAATTTTCTACAAAGCCACCTAAAGAATGGCTTCCCAAATTGTCACCATAGATAAAAACTAAAGAACATTTCTTGAACTTGTTCTCTGATACTTCAATCCCTCTGTCCTCGATAACCTTGATGTCCTTGACGATCCTACCATAAACCTTTTCATGGTCGAAATACTTTTCTCTGCACAAAGCCACAAGCTGAATGTTGTTTGTGTGAAAGCATAAGTAGTCTGGAAGATTACCGAAACTGAGGTACACTGCAAGAATTTTGTATTTATTTCGTGCTGAGCCTATGGTGTTTACTACCTCAAAGCTATGTTGATAAAGAATCAGCTGAATAGTTTGTGGATTTTCTGAACAAAAAAAAATTGTTCTTGAAAATGGTTCCATCTGTAAAATCCCTCAAAACATGCTCATTATTTTCTAGGGTATTAGAAATTTCATGATGGTTGGACTTGTCATTAAATATTGCCTTCAATATTTCTAGTAGTGTAACATAATTGAAAACAGATTTTTTACCATTTGTACGAACAATTTAAATTTCCACTGATTTTACAAATTTCATGTGAGATGTAAAAAAATTCTTCCTGCGATAATCAGTGTTAAAAAATATATGGCTCTCTGTGAATGGATTTTTCTCTCTTAATGCTTTCTCAACTTTTAAAATAACATCTTCAGATATGTTTTCTGCCATAAGTTTTTTTTTTTGCACGACACATATAATCTGATCAATACCAAGATTATGGATGTTGGCAAGTTCTGTTACTATGAGCTGAATTGTACTGGCTGGAATAAAGTGTGTGCATTCCAACTTTAATAACAATTATGCAAAATTGAGCAGAAATAGTGAGTTTTCCTCACAGTCATCCTGTTCGGTGTTAAGCTCGGTTCACAATAAAAAAATTAAGAATTAAGAATTATGCAGTAAGCGTCTACCGCTCACACGGAATACCGACTCATGTAATTCTGGTTCACAATAAATGTCTTAATTCTTAATTCCAGCCAATGAAAACTACCGACTTAGCTGCCCCCTTTAAACAAATGAGAGAACTATAAACTGTGTTGGCGGTATGATGATTTGTCAGCAGTTGCTTGCTGTTAATAATTACAAGTTGTGAAAAATGGATAATGAAGTATTGGATCTAGGGTTATTATTTGTTTTGACGGTAGGTGCTATTGTTCTGCGACGTAGGGAAAAAGCTAGGCGATGGGGCGTTAGGCCAATAAATATGAACAGACATGCACAAGGTGAATTTTTCCATCTCTTCCAGGAAATAAAAAACGATACTGAACAGTTCTTCAAATATACTAGAATGAGTGTCGGTATGTTTAATGAAGTACTTGAAATGGTGACCCCTAGACTTACTAAAAGAAGTAATAGAACACCATTATCTCCAGAACAGCGCCTTGTCATGACACTAAGGTAAGTTAATTTAAGTAGAGTTAATTATAATAACTTTAAGAAGTTATAAATTGTAATAACTGTAAACGGAATGCTACCTATCTCAAACTTAGGGATCTAACGGACTTTACTAAAATAAATAATAAAACAGTACGTATTGAGTAAATGCTATCCTGTGTAGTTTTGGCAAATACAACTACACTGGCTGGAGCTGGAAATTAATATAAGGCCCTTCTAGAAGGGACTTGTCAAAAATATAAACACAAATGTGTATACAAACACAAACTGGAAGGAAGATGTCCGTTTACAACATATTAAAAACATAGATTTTGTAAAAATGCTAAAAAAATAAGAGAATCAACAATGTTACTTAGCCATTAGGCCCAAACAAGGATATGTCAACATTGACAACATATACAGTACACGTGTATTGCTTGTACTTCATAATAACTTATACCGGTATGAAATTGATTTGTTTTCATTAAGTTCACCATGATAATAAGATTTTTATACCACCAATTACACATATAACAAATATACGCATAGACAATGTTGATTTACATATATTCCTTAGCTGCCTATGCCATATACTTATTTACATAGTAAAATTACTTTTCTGTTAGAATGCCCTTTAATTTTAAATTGCTAATATTTTTGTTCTATGTCCTAGTCTTATTAAGTGGATAATATTTTGACCTCTTGCGAAGTGATTGTGTAGATATATTTACCTCTTTTTAAATTCAGGGTCAGCATTTTCCTTTACAAATAGGCCTACTGCAGTTCCTTTACAAATACTATAGGTTCTATAGCTTTCAGTACGTCATTAGCTATTAAGGGTAGGTTAGTTCAGTCACATGGCCAGATTATGTTGGTCACAAGCAGTTAGCAAGGTTCTGGATGAACACTTGCAAGCTGGCCAGACTGCGGCAATCCAAATTAATACATCAATATTCATACACTTTCAAAATTTTTAGATGTGTGACGATGGCAATATTCATAATTGGTTACTTAATAATCCATGTATATGTTCAATTTTGCTTATTAATTACTTTTTTTTAAAGTTGGATAACAAGTTTAGTTGCACTGATTTTGTTTTGCCTGCTCACCACAGTTTACTTTGCTTTTACTCTTGGCAAGTGTTAATTGGTAGAATGGAACACCCATCTTTGTGACACTTCGAACAAGCGAAATCTTTATTTGTTAGTCTTTGTATGCTTTTAGAAGTTTTGACCTACTTTTGCTTGATAAACTTACTCAGAAACCTACTATTGGTCTGAATTTTGTATCTCAATCTGTTAGATTTTAATGTTTTAAGCAAATCAGTGAACGTGTTGAGCTTTTGTATTAAAGTAGTTTGCATGGTACACAATGAATGAATCACTGTTAAAGTATGGTGGGTTAAGAGAATTCCATTCTATTCAAATACCAACAATTGCTAATTAATTTGTGTTATTCATAATGGGTAATGAAATGCAATTCTATTACGGTACGATTATTCTAGTTATGAAATAATAAAATGGGAATATAATGGGAACTGTTGCAGTTCAAAGAAGAATTGACATAATTCCAGAAATCATACAAATATACCAAGCGGTCGTACAATAGTACAATAAGGCATAAAATCGTACATTGTACGGGAAAATCGTACAAGTTGGCAGCTATGCATGTTGCATATAAACTTTGCACACTACTTACTGTTATTACCTTCATTAGGATCACCATCATGATAGTCAGATTGATGAATTTCGTCATTCACTGTGTGCTCACGACTTTGGAATGAACCTACAATATTAGAAAAATTTTAAGACGCCAATCACTGACACTGAACTAATTGGTTGAGTAATGAAAAAGCTTAAACAGCTAAAAGAATAACAACTTGCAAGACAGTTATTAAGAATGTACAACAAATACAAAATGGATAAAGAAAATGGAAAATTCAACAGCAACAAATTAAGACAAACACAGGGAAACAAAGAAGCACACATTTTTCAGCCACCTGGCCTTCTTCAGGTAGAACTTGTTACTTTTTTAGTTTTCTTCTCTACCTAAAGAAGGCCAGGAGGCTGAAAATGTGTGCTACTTTGTTTCATTGTGTTTGTATCTGTTCTTGTGTTTGTTTAAATTTCCATCTTCTTTATCCATGCTGTACTTGTCTGTCCTTAAAAGTGCCGCCTAGGAGGCGCGCCAACTGCATACAACATGTTTGGAGTTACGTTTTTTCTCAGAGACCAGTAAACGTGCATCCACAATGCTTATCTACGAAAAGAAAACACACTTCAAACTACTTGTGAATGTGACTTAAAACACCGCGCATATTGGAAGTATTATTTTTAAGACTGTGAACTTCGAACTTGTCTAAAATTGGTTTTTTCAGACAGTTGTTTCTCAAGATAAATATACCGGATTCGTTCGAAATTGAGGTCTACAAATGCATTGGACTTTACTACAGTGACACATTCAATAAAATGATAAGAGTCACTGCTTAAAGTCCCGCAGTAAAAACATTACTCCTGGAAAACTGTGTGTGCGTTTGCTACTGCAGGCTTAGAGGCGATATCACAAGACATCCGTAGTGCCTCATCGATTTTCGCCTCGCACACACAAATGCACCCGTCACCAGGCGGCTGCCTTAATTACTGTACTGTCTTGCAAGTTGCTACTGACACTGACATAAACAATGCAATGATTGAATGATCTAAGTCATAAGTAAATGAACATTAAATACTCTAATCATACAGTAAACCAAAGCACCAAACCATTCAGGAACATATTTTCACATAATTAATAAACATAATGTAAAACATTTTTGGTTAAACATTAAAAGAAGTCCTCCCCT
>PNEQ01106987.1:0-30143 GCA_003012365.1 Medauroidea extradentata | reverse complement strand
TATTTATTTATATTATATATATATATATATATATATATATATATATATATATATATATATATATATATATAAACGTCAGCTGATAAAATATCTAGTCGGCAAAAAATCTCATCGAAATTTGATGAGTAGTTAAGATTTTATTGACTATTGAGTGTTCCAGTCACCCGCTCGACATCCTACCTTTCCATACCCCTTAACTGTCTATTCACACGATTCAGAGCATTAATTCCGAGTTTCATAAGAATATGAGAGAGTGCTGATATTCACTAGTCTTGAGTAGCCTGAAGTTCAAATATTTTGAATTTATGTATTAGTTTCACTCCGACGATTACGTGTTACAGTGTTCATGCTGAAATGCTATTTCAAATTTACAGGCCTCTGCGCGTGTATAAAAAAAATATTCTACATGTTTACGTAGTATGTCAGTTACTATATCTTGCTTCCACACCTCAGTAATATTACCTATGATTAAACTGTTGAAATATTTAACCAAATATCATGAAAGGACAATATGGAAAATTACAGCATTTTGCATATTGAAGCATGTCACCAACAGCGATAACTGTAAACGCTAGCAACATTCACATTTTTATGTCTCTATTGTCATTGGTGGTTATTATCAAAACTGAAACTAAAATAACGTGTCTACATTCTGAAATCATTATTAAATTTAAATTTATATATTACAGTACATAAAACTAAATCTACCCATAGAACAATGTGCTACTGTAGAAGAAATAGCACTCATTTCTGCGTGAACTATTATTGAATAACACGTCTCATGTTTTTCTTATGACTTTCCTATATTGTCTTTGTACAATATTTAACTGTACTACCTCATTCATTTACTAAAGTGTAAGTTTTTGAGATCTGATTTTTTTCCTAAATTTACGTTTTCATTGTTTAAGGCTGGAGCATTTTGGCTGTAACACATACGTAATACATAGTATGTGCTTATTTCATCGCTGATAACAGTTCTACCAAATGTTTCCGTGCTGTTTTATGAGGTTTTCCACGATGTCTGTTTCAAGAACTGCCGATATATAACCCCTTGAAGTGACATATGAGAACTAACCGAGTTTCACAAAACGCATGCTATTGTGAGGCATTGAGTACAAGCCACATGCCCAGCTAGTGGATGTTACGCGCCCCCAGGCCAATGTTCCGCTGGGAAATGCGGTCCACCCCTTCGCAGAAACAAAATGTTCGTAGGGGTTGCAAAAAAAATGAATAAATAAAACAAGGCGGAGAGTAAAAACGAAATTCGTTTTATTACAACCCGCGGCAGGATCAGCGTATGTTGGGTGATAAAAGTGCCAATGTCAGTTGGAGCGGTATTCTCTTATCGAGCTTTGCACAAGCAAGGTATTCATTCCTCATGGCCAGGCTATGGGATCTGCAAAGTACACTGTCAAAACATTCGCAAATTTGCGCAGTTAGTACGGAAATATACTGGCTTTTTACGAAAATGTCTTCCGTATTTTAACTTTACAAAAATGCTGTCTGTCAAAGCAACATACAGAAGCTCCACAGCGGCTTTTTACGAAAATCTAGTTCGTAATAGCTTGTGCTTATTAATAATAGTTTTGTTCAATCGGTATTTCGGTTAAATTTTTCTCGTTAACCCCTCTCACAAACATTATTTTAAAAACATCTGACTCGCATTCGGTTTTCTGGGGTTCGATTCTCTGCCCTGCCATACCAGCTATAATGAATCGCCTATTTTCTCGTGGTGCGTTAAATAGGTAGCTTTTTTCCTCTAATCTTCGACCTAAAGAATTCATTTAGGTACATATCGTCCCTTGGCATGCAAAAGGGCCAACGTCTAAGTTTTAATACTAGTTCATAAACCAATTTACTGACCCTTAGGCTAGAGAGATCCCAAAGATAGCATAGTGACGCATCTGTACGACGGTACTACGATGTCTGCTTCATTTTAAAATTTGAAACTCATATCAGCAAAAATCGAAGTAATGATAAATAATGGCATTAAGGGCGCGATTCACCTCATTTTTCAATGTCTCTTATTATTTTTATATTTATACCAGATATTTTTTCTTATGTTAGTCATGAATTGTGAGTTAATCTTCCTCTTAGAAAAATTTTGTATCTCTTATATTTTTTGCGTAATGAGTCATAAACGTCAAAGTATGCAATTTACGGTTTTATGTACGCCACTAAAACCAACTGACATACCAAACCGAAATAATTCACAGATTATTACAATATTGTAGGCTGTGATTTGACACATAAAACTGTTATAGTTTTGTATTTTAAAAAAATTGTCATTTTAAAATTGTCATTTTAAAATTCAGCATTTTTTATTAAATACAAAAATATTTTATTTTGTTTTACGTATGTCAAATCACAGCCTACAAATTTGTAATACACTGTGAATTTTTTCGGTTTGGTATGTCAGTTGATTTTAGTGGCGTACATAAAACCGTAAAGTGCCAATTTTAATGTTTACGACTCATTACGCAAAAACTATAATAGATACAAAATTTCATAAGGGGAAGGTTAATTCACAATTTATGTCTAAAATAAAAAATAAATTATCTAGTTCAAATATAAAAATTAAAAAAAAAAAAAAATGAAAATTTAGGTGAACCGCGCCCCTAACAAGTTTTGTGTTACACTTGTTAAATACGTTTCATATTTCATATGTTTTCTTACCAGTAAATATGGAAGTTTAAAGAAATATGTAAGTGAAGCGTGGTTTTCTTTAAATTTCTGAATTTTTACTCGCACCAAGGCTGTATAAATTATTACGAATGACATCCCTAAATGTTTAATACCGAATAAAAAACAAAAATTAATGTTCTTAACATATTATGTTTCGTAATATATGTTGAATCATGCGTGACGTATATTCTTCATAATCTTCTCCAAAGAAAAATCTAATAAAACCTGTTTTATTGCATTTAATAAAAAATAACTATCTTAACGTTCCGGTAGAAGTGTTACTTGGTAAACGTTTGAATTTACTGTAAAATCAAACGACAGCCAAATTAAATTACACTTCGGTATTTGAAATACTGCTGTTAAGATTCCTAATACTTTTTGAAAGTGTATAAATGAAATGTAGACATTGTTTCCGGCCTGATAACCGCGATTATTGGCACATCAGTTGCGAATGCGGTGAAGCGCTCCGTGCGAAACAGACTAGGCCGGTGTGTGAAATGGGTGATAACATTTGCAATTCAGGCGGAAAACAGTGGGATTCAGCCTCAGGCCTTGCAATAAAACGTGTAACGACCAGCAGGAATTTGATTTCAGTATCCCGTGGTGGTTATACGCGACAAAAAATAATAAAAACGAAAATATCACTCTATCGCGTAATAAATACCAGTAATTACAAACATGAAAAAAATGACTAATCTGTCGATGTTAGCGAAACAGAAAAATTAGTATCGAACACAACCTACATTCATTTTTTTAAAGTTCGTATTTAATCCCTGAGAGCCAGCGGAAAATTTAATGAAATTGATAGTGAAACAAACTATCTTCGCCTTTCTGTAATAATGTTCTGCAGGTCTATAAATCAATATACGATAAAACACTTTTGTTTTGTTTTAGTGGACTGCTATTAATTGCAATCGTTTGAAACGTGTTTAATGAAGGCTGCAATAAATAATACTTGTTTCGATTTCTGATGGTAAGTCCACCAACATCAAAGTGCGCTTGTTAACACTAAACGTCGTTTGGTCTTTCAGAAATATTGGAAATATTTAAACGAAACGAAAACTGTTATTTTAAGTTAATTAAAGTAATAAACATACGGTTAATTTTTGTCACGTGTCAAAACTAACCCTTAAACTGTTGCACACATCATCCTAACTGCACTGAAGGCTTTTGATGATTGAAACATGTGTTGGAATTTGTTGTATCTGGTAGTTGAATTAAACTTTTTATTGTCTGTGTAACTGACCAATAATTTAATCAATCTGATAGTGACGGACTTCCAGATCCAATAAGGAGAAGAGAGTTTCTGGACCTTAGAGCCTTTATACAGTCTATTTGGGCCAAGCAATATATACTTTGATGCACATTATGCTAACAAAAAGCACACATTTTTATACAGCAAATAGATAAATTATATTTTTGTTTTCAACGGAAATCTGAAACCCTTTTGCACATTGTAAATTTTTATAGTAATTATTACGACGCATTTCTTTGAAGTTTCACAATTTTTGTAAATGAACAAAAATTCTGTTAAAATTACTTGTTGTAATGTCATAAGAATTTTCTTTTTAGAAGAACTTTGGAAACACAGTCTACCAAAATAATAAGTTTGTCGGAACTTGAATAGTTATACACAAATCACACCTCTGGAATAAAGTATATATTCTTGTTAGTGCGTGCTTTAAAATTAATAAATGTATTTCGTTAAACTCTACACTTAACGTATGAAAAAAAAATGTAAGCAAGGTAGTCTACGGGTTAGTTGCGTTATGTCTTAAGTCCAGTTATGCAGGTTCGAGTAATGGTGCTTCTACAAAGTTATTTTTCTCGAAATAATTATTAGTATTTTTTTTTCGCATTTATTTAATAAGTAATTTCAGTGTTGTGATTAGAATAAAGTAAATATTTAACATTTTATTTTTCCTTATGGCAAGTACAAAAAAATACCTTGTTATTTTATAAACATATACATTGTATATTTTGTAACTATATAAACACATACAGTGTTTTTTTTTTTTTCAAAGACAACCTTTGCAGTTTAGCAAGGACTTTATTTGGCTGCTGGGTTTGCAAGTATTTCTCTTGTAAATGTGCAAAAAAATTTAGTGTTATTTTACAAGTTCGCAATTCACGTAGGAAGGGGTAGCGCGTTTGGATGAGGAGGGGGAGTGGCATTTTTGCCGTTCAAATATTTTGTTACAGCGTATCAAGTGAATGCATATAGGCATAAACCACATATTTGGAAAATTATTATTTCTGTAACGACTACGAACAAAGGTGTTAGGTAACTTTGCTAGTTTATTCCTTCTCGATATATCGGTTACTTTAATTTCTTATTGTTTTCAAAGTTGTTCAAATGTAGCATTTTTGAAATAGAATTTGCGTGTTAATAAGAATAAAGGATAACAAAAAAAGAAGTTGGATGAATTCAAAACACGTTTATCAATTGCGGCGGAGCGGGTGGGATGAAGATGCAGGATATTGAGCGCCAACAAATTTACTCCATTAAGGTTTTGCAGTTACGTAGAATACTACGGTTCCATGGATTCTGCAGCAAACGTCTGTCATCTTTAACTAGTTAGTTATGATTACACTACCACGTGAGCAATGTATTTTTAATTTCACTGAAAAACACTGATGAACAAGACCTTAATAGATTTGTGTAATGTATTCACACAGTAAAATACACAAAAATTAAAAAAAAAAAATAGGATATTAGAATTTTACCTTCCTGTAGAGTTATGCTGCACAATAGCCTAATACGTTAGCAAATTTGTTAAATCCTCTATATCTACGATTAATGAAGTTGACAGTTTTTGTGTTGACTTTCTTTTCCGTACGGCGTGGCAATATTAAACTCAGTGTAATGGAGGCCCATCACTAAGAGCTGTTATTAATTTACAAATGACGAACATTGTTAAGCTCAATTAATTGACACCATCCGTTGTAAATTTTACTACATATCCGCTGATCACACAGTTAAGTCTTCTTTCTTTTGTTTTGGTATATTTATTTGAGGTTGAATAGGTGCGCTAGAAGAGACAAAATTCCTGTAAAATGTAGAGTGTTCAATGACTAAGACATGGAGTAAGAGTCAGTTTTCTAACCATACATTCCTAGGAATGAGTAAGGCCTTAAAGTACGACTGCAGATTAGTTCAAGACTGATTAAAAATGTACTCGAACAAATGTTTGGACTTCATTAATTACGTCATCACTGCAAGCGCGGACAAAAGCTTGTGCTGGAAGGATTAATTAGCGACTTTCTCTTTCTTATGTCTTACTCAAAGAACTCGGACAATAATTTGTTATATCAATTTCATTGCTTTATTATTCATATTAATAATTCTTGTCGTAGCAAATATGTCTTCTGTTTTGTAATTATTTCAACACAACATGTAAACATTAATAAGCAATTAATTATTACTTTAGTAAAAATTTGTAATGTGAAATATAGTCGTCAAATGCAAAACTAATCGTGCCTGTAATAGTAAAACCTACTATACTTTAATATTTTAGTACCATTGCGGTTAATGCTTTTTATTATGTACGTATGGATAAAATATTAAACTTTTTAATCTAAGGTACAAAAATTAATTTAGCTCCAAGTGGATTTTTATTTGGAAAAAAAATTATCGAAACGTACACAGATATATGAAACACGTAGGTTATTACGTCTGAAAATATTTTAACCGCAATTCAGATTTAGCAAGTACGCTGTCAACTCGGAGTTTCATGGTACACAAGGGAGTGAACTTCAAGGGCCACAATGACACCCGCAATATATGCTGCATTGTTACTACGCGCCAAACATTTAACTAGCGTCAACGCTTTCCGTGGAACTGTTTTTACTACGGGCCTCGAAACAATGATCATGTTATTTTAATTGTAGAGATTATGGTTTATCGCGGGAACACTTGACTGTTTGCTGGGATTAAATGTACGTTCAGCTTCTAAGGAGATAATATGCTTTCGCTTATACGTAGAAATGTTGCCCTATTTGACTGAGCCAATAAGAATCCCGCTAATGTTATATTTGATGCCTATTATTGGTCTGTTGACAACTACTTTGTGTCATACGTGTATCACCCAATCATACATGTCTAGTATTTTCAAAGGTATGTTGGCACAATAATTTTTCGCGATATGCCATCATCTCTAATTATTGGTGACACATCTCTAGCTAAGTTCAACACACTGAATGTCGAATATAACTGTTGGCGATTTATCATTCTGAAAAAAATCGGAATATTTTCGTAAAAACATTAGTTACCAACATAAAAGTCTTTAATTAATGAAGGCCAGTTTTCATATTAGAAGTTTTGGTAAATATCAGTCCGCTTAAAATGCATTCTCATACCTACGAAATCTCGTTTAGAGCCCAAAACCGTAGCGGTTTTTTATTTATGATATTATGCAAAAGTCCTCAAACATTCTTTCCGTCATTAAAAAAGACAGGCTCAGACTAATAAATATGTCTACTAAAATATAGAGTCCTAGAAAGAAATTATGGACTGTTTGATTGTGCAGAGTCCAAGAATTTAACAGCTGCTGACTAACTTGCGGAGTTCCTTGTTCGATCCACTACTCCCTGTGGTTCAGGACAGGTTTCGTTTCTTGGGTAGCATGCCGGACTGCCACACGACGTCATAGCCTGAAGGAAACATGGAATGTTATGTGATGAAGTTGCTGAACAACTAAATAAAGCCGGAGACGAACGAGAAAATCTCGACACCTCTGCAATACCAGCAATGCTTACCATATGAGGTAAGATAAGTGGGCTTTTCGTCGCGTGTACAGCGAGGCCATTAGAGATGGCTTGCCATACGAGGATCTCAGCAAAGAAGTGGTTCATCAGTGGTAGACTGCAGATTGACTAGTGATGATATAACAAAACATTAAGATCAGCGAATTCGTAAGGCGCGGCAACGATGAGATAGGAACCAGATAAAGGTGATAGATAAGCAGGGAAAACATACTATGAAACCGTGAAGTTTGGAAACGTGGTCATAAGTAATCCCAAAACATAGTGCCATCCATAAGAGGCGATGTATTTTATATGTATATTGAAGCATACATAATGTGAACTTAAGATGGGGTATTTCCCCTATAGTTGAATTTTCCATGTACGGAACATTACATTATTTTTCATAGGCTATAATTTTTTAACACTGTACAAATATATTCACATTCAGTCACTAATTTTTGTGTACGCATTACATGCTCAGGCAATTCGCTTCCCACGACAACGATTCAGGACTGACATCCAATGAAGTCACTTCCGAACCTCGCATGTTGGAAACATGGCAGACTTTGCCGTAGGTCCTCATCCCTCTTCTGTTCCCTTTGCTTTTTGCAGTCCGAGCGTTCTGAGTGCGCCGTGGCCGAAACGTTACAACATCCGCTCCTCTCCAAACCATAGGAAAAGAATAAGGCCAACTGGACGACAATATAGTGCACTGTAGCGAGCCAAACGGTGTCAGTCTCATTGTGGTCCCCTAGAAGACAAGATGGGCCGCCAACCGCTCGTCGTACCAGGGAGAGGGTCGGTGGTTCGAGTCCCTAGACGTGCCGTTCGCAGCCAGTCGACTACAACCAAACAGCCTTCGGCATCATGAACAAGTTGGGAACGTCAGCTCCGATTAGGTCTGTAGTTAAGTTAATTATAATTTACTCTTATCACACCGCTCCCCTCCGAACTTATGGTCATGTAGGATTTGTATTTAACTTTCTATGAACTTGTGAAACCGTTCTAATGCACTTACTGTAACTTCTAACTGTAGCGAAGCCCTTACTGTAAAGCAAAATAATGTTTTACAATACTACACTTCACAGTACTAACTTCATATCTTCCGGGGGCCACGGTGGTCGAGAGGTCAGGCCTCTCGCCTCCCACCAAGGCTATCCGGGCTCTATTCCCGGCGGGGTCGGCTCCAGGACTTTCGCACGTGGGAATCGTGCCGGACAACGCCGCTGGTCTGCGGGTCTCTCGTTTCCCCCTTGTTCCGTTGCCGCTCCAAACTCACCTCATGTCACCCCTCACTCGCGTTGAAGATCTAGATGTTGAGCGCTGACCAAAATCTTTTCACACTTATCGTCCTAACAAGCGTTAGACACTAGCTGCTAAATGTTCACCATACTGCTATTGTAATCGAACTTAACTTTTCTAAACTTGATCATTTTTAATCAGTTTTAATATTAATTACAAAAATGCTTACATTATTTAAAGGATTCAAAACTAAGCGTTCCGGCATTGTTAATACATTTAGCAGTTACATTTTGAAAGTTGTGAATTTTTCCGTAGATTTCTTGTTACAGCCAGTCACAATTTCCTAAATTTTCGTACATTACCCTACCTATCTGCTAAAGTATGATCGTCGTTTGTATTACCCGGTTCTCTTTGTTTAGTAATTATTTTATATAAAATAAGTTTGTTCTCATATTTAAAAGAAAGAAATATTTCAAAATTTCGGTTTCTATATTGCATATTTATAGTAGCTGATTCAAAAGATTACATTATATATATATATATATATATATATATATAAGTATAGGCCTAACAAATGATATACAATTTTTGAAAAAATCGTTGGAGAATTCAAATAAATTCATCTTAGCGAGTGCAACAAACGTTTAATAAAAATTAAATTTAAGTAAAATTAAAAATATTTGCTGGAACTGTGTTAATTGAAACATTTTTGTTGATTGGTATGCACGAATGTGGCCAGCGTAAGAATTATAAGGCCGAAAGTTAATTTACTCAGTTCTTGAATTTGGTTTCATTCAATACATAATTACTTTCTTTATAATAAGCGAAACATATATTGTGTGTATAAATATGATAAATCTTAGCTTAAAACTCTTTTTCGAAAACAAATCGAGACTTGAGTTTTGATCAAATATATGATAATTTATTTAGACTTTTGAGTTTCCAATTGAATTTCTGGAAAAGAAAAAGAAAAAAAAAGCTAAAATTATAAATTTTCTTCGTGACGGTTTTATTGCTGTATTAATAATAAGCAACATTAATGTATAAAGGGCCTTAAAATTTGGCTGGGCTGATTCTCCTTCATTCTAGTTTCCTTTTTCTGTGCTACTTCACCCGTGAACGCAACAAATGCCACGCTAATTTATCTCACCTTACAGTCTTGAATAAAATTATTCTGCCTGTGGGGAAATGTTCAAGATATAAATAAGGGAAACAAGCTGGTCCAGGAAGCAGGGGAGGTTGGAAACTGTGCGCGAAAGTTGCCGCTAACGTCTCTCCGTGGCCTCCCGTTCCCCAGCTGCGTGTTCACAGAAGCGCAGTGTCGTAGTATCCAGCGATGCTGCAAGAGAAGAGTTATTGCCCGCGGCGTCGCTATTCCTGGCGCTAGGATAATGTCTCTTGCCGCGGTTATGCTGCGGCCATCTCTCCACCCTACAGCACTTCCGTTTGCCTCTAGTCTTGCACGGAGGCTCGCCGACCCCGACAGCCGTGTTCGTCCCAGCGTCACGGCATGACCTCTGACCTCGCACTCGTCTGCACCGGTGACCGCACGGTGCGATGGCGTCCACAATGATTACACCGGGCCGCGATGCGACTCTACAACGGTGCTGCGCATCCATCATAGATATGAAAATTGTTCCGCTGGAAATTTGAGCTGGATGGCCATAACAGCCGCTGAATTCCGATTAATTTAAACTGGTCGCCCGGTGTAAAGTGTGTTTGTGTGCGGAGCGAAAATCGTTGAGGTGCTACAGGTAACGCTGGCCGGCTCTTTAATACGCCTCTGCGCCTAAAGTCGTAATGTTCCCTCCGTAACGTTTTTATTGTGGAGCCCTAAGCAGTGACCTTATCATTCTATTGAACACGTCACTATAGCAAAATCCTCTGTAGTTGTAGACCTCAAATTCGAACTGATCCGGTACATACATCTTGAGAAACGACCATCTGGAAAAGTAGTTTTTAGCTAAATTTGACGGCTTTGAAGTAATGCGCCCAATGTGCGTGGTATGTTAAATGTAACTTTCGCAAGTTGTTCTAAGAGTTTTTCCTGTTCGTAGATAAGCACTGACGACACATATTTACTGGCCTCTGAGAAAGGAAAAAAAAACGTAACTCCGAACACACTTCAAGCAGTTCGAGCGCTGCTTGATTTGGTGGGCGTAGTTTGCTCGTCCAAAGCCCAAAAGTGTGGAAGCGCTGAAGACGAGCCAGGCACGCCCAACATGCCTATATCAACGTCTAGGCGCAATTAATTGAAACTGCGGGCAGTCATCTCGCCGATTGTACGCCTTTATGATGCTTTCAGTGATGACCCTATCGTTTCAAGGCGCGACTACCCGTGTTCGAGATAGGATTTCCTATCCGCAGCATCTCAGAAACCATTCGACTTTCTCAAATGTTACAGTTTTGGTGTAACTTGCTCTGCCCATGCCCTATTTTTTACACTTTAGTTCCGCGTAAACAAATAAATATTTAGGTGACTTTAACGAACTATCAGTGTAACATTCCCTTATCTTACTATCTTTTGGAATGAATTCCCAAGAATTGCTGACACAACTAAGTTTATTTTAAACATAAGCTTAAAATCTAATTTCCATATTTCTTACTTAACAAAAAAATCGAATTTCCCTATTTAACCTCCTTACGGAATGAACGTTCGAACATACTTTCTTATTGCTCACTGACATTGTATTATGAACTCCTGTGTAAAATGTCATACTTCTAAACCCACCGGTTTAAGCTGTATGTTGTCTGTCAGTGAGTGTTAAGAATTTTACTATGTACCGTAAAATGGGGTGAATGGGATCACCGTGGAGTGAATAGGAGCACAGTTTGAAACAAATTTCTCGCTTACGACTTTTCTTTTTAAAAGTTGTACTCCAATGAAACTACTTGTAAACAGTATTAAATTCTCTACCTAGAAAAAAAACGTTTCTGTGGCCGATTCTGCACAGAAAATTTTGTTCTATAAATATTTTGATTGTGTTCACCCCAGTGAACCTATTCACCCTGTTTCACAGTAGGTAGTAGTTGGATATAAATGTGCTCAATGTACCAATGCCTTTATCCTGCACCAATATCTGCATGCTAAATATGATTGCTTGGACATACATTTCGCTATATTTTACGGCAAGAAAATAAGTTTCACTGATTTACGGAGGACTTGGAATGGGTTTACACATATTTGACGTTTTTTAAAATGTTATTTACTAGCAGACGTCATTCACGCACATTTGCTAGTTTTATTATAAACTTGTAGCATCCGAAGCTCTGCCCACCACACGATTAGAAAATTTCATTCAACCACGAGTATCTTTTAGGGGATGATGATACTTTTAGGAATTAACTTCCGTAGTTTGTGTTTACAAAACGTGTTCCCTGCACTTAAGGTTGTTCATGTGGCAATAATTCAAAATTTTAAATTTACTTGGCATAATGTTAGTTTTATATACTGTACTAGCAGTCCCCCGCGGCTTTGCTCGCGAGTATTATTCGTAACTGATAATATTTACTTTAATTTAAAAACCTCTTTGTACACAAGATTGGTACTTCAGTCCCCGAGTGTTAGAATTTCCAAGCGGCTAGTTGAACTAATTCTGCAGCAGGATAAGTAGCTATAGCTGTCCACGCGATAAGCAGTCTTAAGTTTGTCCCTGCCACTAACAGTGACTTCGCCTGGGACTTAATAATCGAATGAGAAACATCTGTTTACCCTGTGCACAACCATTGGTGACGGTGCCCTCAATTATCTATTTTCAAAATATTCACTTTAACTTTGTTGACATTACAAAGTTTCAGAGGGTAAATGTTTCGCGGAATCGTATTTGGTGCCCCATACCTGAGATTAGTGAGATGATATATCGTTGGTTTACTGCCAAAAGTGACAAAGTCAAAATGAGATTAAATTAAAAAATTCCAAGAATTCGTATATATGTTGTTCACGAACAATTGCCCAAGTTTAAAGTCTATTCGTCGTTTCGTACTATTGTGACACAGTATAGTAACATACCAAATGTTTGTTATACAATTTAATACTGTTTTTAAACGAAATAGCATTTATGACTTAATCACTTTTGGCTGTATACCTACGATATGTCAGCTGATATTGTAGAGGAACCTAAGTGGAAAGCGAACTGCAATTTTACCCCTTTTAAAGACTACATGTAAATTGCACTAATTCGATCTGCCTTGTAGTTTTGTGTGTCAGAATTGAACGTTCGCACGCAGCTTTTAACGGAATTTGAGCCCGGAACCTCCCGGAATATATACCTGAGTAACAAACAACTGCGTCACGTAAAGTCGAAATAATTCATGAAAATAAAATTTATTTAAAAAAAAATATATATATATATATAAATATATATGTGTGTGTGTGTGTCCTGGGCTCATAGATGTTGTACAACACCACGTCTCGGTAGGTTACTGTAGAGTGAAACTCCTGTATAGGATGTTTCTCGCTGCTCGTTCCTGCTTTTCGGATCTTCTGCCTTGTTTATTGACCAACTACGTTTTATTCTTAATAATCACGTTACTTACAAAGAAAAAAAAACATACATATATTTTTTAATATTTACGTAAGCATCACTCTGACGCGAACATCTCAATATCGCTACTGGTTAGATAGATATCGTGGGTTGATGGAAAACAAATTTTGTGCTTTTTCACCCTTTTGAGTGTCGAATTTCGAAATATTTAAAAATACATCTTAGACATTTCTGTAAGTATCCAACTGAAGTGTAAATCACATCGCTAGCCCGTTCAGTCGAATCAAAATCGATCATTCACTAAAAAGACACACATAACCCCTGCACAGTATTGAGGAATTGAATTTCGAAAAATCTTAAAACCGTTTTGCGATAATTTCTGCAATCATCATCAAAAATGAATTGTATATCTCGACGGGTTCGATAGATATCGAGGACTTATCTAAAACACGTGCAAGGTCTTTGCACCACTTAAGAGAGTAAATTTCGAAAAACCATTGAATCACGTTTTAGAATACTTTATTGGTATCTCGTGGACGTAAAAAAAAACAACATTAGCCCGCTGGGTTCAAGATGTATCGACGATTAATTGAAAACACTTTTCACCACTTTTCACCCCTTTTCACGTCCTTAGGTGGCGAATTTCGAAAATTCCTGAAATTACTTTTTAGGTATTTGAGTAAGCATCAATCCTAAACAAAAATCACGTCGCTATATAAAAAGCTATGGGATCGATATATATCGAATGTGAGTCGAAAACTCATATTACCCCTTTTTTAACCAGTTTAGGGCCGAATTCAGAAAATATATTTTAAATGGTACTTGGGATATTTACAAAAGCACCAATTTAAAGCCAAGAGCACTTCGATATCTCGATTGATTCGATAGATATGGAAGGATAATCGAAAACACATTTCACGTATTTTCACACCTTTAAATAAAGAATTTCGAAACGTCTTTGAGTGCTGTCATAGACATTTGTAAAAGTAACCAATTAAAATTAAAATCACGACGATAGCCAATTGTGTTTCAAAGATATAGACGATTCATTAAAAACACATTTTGCCCCTTTTTACTGCCTGGAGGTCGAATTGCAAAAAAACCTAAAACTACTTTTACGTAAGCAATATTTTGAAGTGAATATCAACTCTCTATCCCGAAGGGTTCGATAGATATCGATAGTTGATTGGAAACACATTTAAGGTCTTTTCAGGCCCTTAAATGTTGAATTTCAAAAAATCCTTAAATTAGCTAATATGCTTTTTTACGAGTGTACTATTAAAGTAAAAATCACGATGATAGGCCGTCGGGTTCGAGCTTTATCGACGTTTCTTCGGAAACACATTTCACCCTTTTTCACCCCTTTAGAGGTCGAATTTCGAAAAATCCCTTCTTAGTGCTCGCCTACGACCTGAAGGGAACCCCCACAAAATTTTCACGATTCTAGGTCCCGTGGTTTGGGCTGCAGTTTGATATGTCAGTCAGTCAGTCAGTCAGCTTTCATTTTTATATGTAGAGATTACTTGTGACTACATTTTCCACTCGTAGAAATTTTTTAGCTCTCATAGTTTCTACATAGCGGCATGTCAAAGTCAGAATTTGCAAGTTACAGGAACATAGGTATAACAGAAACCAAGTGACTTACTCGAATGAAATAATTTACACTGAAATTAGATGTAATGGGCACTATGCTATAAGATTTAAAAACACAGAATGGAATTCCTTTGTAGTTTTTAATAAAATCCGAAAATGACGAAAATTTACCTCGTTTGTGGCAATTTAAAAAAAAGACAAAATGACTTTGTTGTGTGTTTTTAAATATTTTAGCATAGTGCCCATTATATCGAATTTCGGTGTAAATTATTTCATTCGAGTAAGTAAGCCTTAAAACATGTTACAGCGATTTGACGAATCTACTTAACAAAATTACAGTTGTATAAACTGCTTTTTCATACTACCGTACCTAGAGAAGTACCGTCTAGATTCAATCAACACAAAGATAAAATACATACTTTATTTTGAAACACATTTCCCACAAATTAAATTACATGGTCATCGCTTAAAGACTCATTATAATAATATTAAATCATCACGTTTGTTGAGTGTCTTGTGCGTAAAGGTATTACTCATTTCATACGCCGGTCAGCGACATCCTTGGTGCACCATCGATTTGTGACTCCCGTACACAAACGCAGCACTTAACCTCTGTTTCGTATAGCTTCAGTTAGTTTTAACATTTCTGAGGGCATCTACGTTTGTGTGTTGCAAACATGTTCGATGCAATTTCGGTCGATGTTTTCATTCCTACAATGAACCAGAGATGCTCATTTCACCGTACGTTCATTTAATTTTGTCTTGCTTCATGAATGACATTGCATAACACAAACAGTCACGAATTTTTTAAACTGTGAAACTTTGCTTAGGTTGTGCGAATCAGAGTATAGTTTGCTTCGACTGGTAGCAAAGAAACGATGTCGTGATTATAAAGGCGAGAGTTCGAAGTCATGGGAATGGTATCCGGACCCATCGCTACCTGGTTGAGAGTCACGTCACGATCTGCGTGGCAAGCCAAGCCCTCCAACACATTTAGCTCGGCGATGAAAGTCTGCTGCGTGAGCATTCTGCCCGGCACTCGTGTCAGCTCGTTAAAACAGCCACGGCCGCAGCTCGAATTCTGATGTACCCCTCTTGCCGCTGGCTGGCGGCTTGGGACGTGAGGTAGACGGTGCATCCCCGGCTGAATTACCTCACACTCCCGACGCCGCAAATGCGCAGACAGTTTGTAAAGTTTCCTTTATACCAGTTACGCTGTAGAGTTCGTTCTAAAGTCGTCCTACTGTCGGCCGGCCAATATTAGGTATCAACAGCACAAGATCAGAGACGTAAATAAATAGTGCGTTTTGTGTAACGTCGCTGAGACGTACTTTTTGCACGAAACAAAAAATTTTCGCATTAACCTATAACAAAGGACAATTCAATGACCTTCATTTTAGAATCCATTGTTCTATGCGTACTCAAGTCCTATATATTCGTTAATTGTCTGTTGCTGCAGTGAGTAGCAGCTAACGGACAAACAATCGGGGGTCGAGTGTACATAAGATAGTTGATTCTAACATGCAGGTCATTGAATACGCGAAATTTTCCTGTCTCAACACTAACTAGGTATGGTGCTTTATCGCAGGAAGAGTTGAGTATTTGATAGGCTACAGTGTAATATGTTCACTTCTGACACCGTTCTTTCGCTGCTGATGAGTTCCTATTTGACTGGGCCAAAGATAACTTTGGTGCTCGCGAAAAAATTTCCGCTCCAACTTGTTTCAATGGCTTTCTTCCACCTCTGCAGTTTTGCTTATTTGTTATTGACGGAGATTTTTTGTCTGAAGACATTTCTCATTTAACCATACCAGTCAGAATAAGGTTACTGCGAATGACACACGTCTGTGATTTGCAGTAAAAGTTTAGACACCTGAGAGTTTAACTGAGCCAATCACCAGTGGCGAAGCGTCAAGTGTTCTAGGGCAAGCTGCGACTAGCAGTGACAGTTGCCTGTGGAACCATTTGACTGGTAAAGGCAGGTAGGTACACCTCTCAGCCAGTAGCGTACAAGAGGCGAGGAACTAGTTCTCAGTAATAGGTCTCAGCAACACAACTATAACCTGCTCAAAGTGTATAGTCAGATCTCATACTGCTTGCCTAGGAACACGTCCACGCTTCGCCACTGCCAATCAGTGACCGTGAAGCAGAGCCGCAGATGTGCACACGAGGCACTGAAGTATGTTAATGCAGAAATATTTTCACAAAGAACAGAGGTACCTACTAATAGGGCTATAATATTGAACGTCTGTGTTTGTAGTTAAGGGGGATTGATCCCTGTCAGACCTATGTCAGTGTTCGGATGTTTTGTAGGTTATTTTACAGCATATTTCATACGGAATTTAGTTAGTAGAAAATATACTGATTAACATATAGGAATAATTTTTTTTTATTTTACGATTACAGGTTAGTTACAAAAAACGGAAGAATCCATTAATTGTAACAAATAAGTGATAATAGGGCAAGATTTCATTAGTAAAAATTATCATTCTACGTCGTTACCCTAAATTTATTATTCATTAAATTCCTGCAGACCATTCAGCCAGAGAATATGTGACAGTTTTAGTAACAATTATTGAATGCGTTTCTATAGTTATTAAAACAAAGAATATTAGAGCTACGCTGATTTTCACTATAAAACCCATAGGCCTATATATATATATATATATATATATATATATATATATATATATATATATATATATATATATATATATAGAGAGAGAGAGAGAGAGAGAGAGAGAGAAAGAGAGAGAGAGAGGTCAGGTTGAACGCCAAAAATATACTTCATAGTCACGTGTGTGATTAGCTGGCGACTGTCACGAAACGCATAATAAAACATTGCAGTTGCGAAATATTTGCTACACCGATCTGAGTTCAGTGACATTTTAGTTTAATTTTCTGTGCTTGAGAAAAATTTTTCTTTCTCTCAGAAATAAATTAAAACAGGCTAGTGATTATTATGCACGACAGCCGCAGGTTCTGATTTCGCACAAGATAATCCGAACACGCGAAAGAAGATATTCTAGAAAAAGGAATGCAAATCCATGGTAATGGAGCTATTACAACAGGAAGAAGAAAAAAGACTTTCGTCTCATGTATCAACCGGATGAGCAGAAGAACTGCAAGAAGGAAGAAAATTATTTCCTCTCCAGTTTTCTGCCGGTGATACTACCTCATATAAAGGTTAGAATATTAAGGGGGCTGCATTCTACGCACTTCAAATGCGTTGTAGTGTGTTGGGAAATACTTTATTTTACGAATATACTCCACGTGTGCATATTTTAGCAATGTACAAAAAGGTAACACATTTGAAGTAAGGGCGGAATGTCATTGTCAAGACAGCCATTCTCATTAAGGGCGCTTTACCCCAAAAAATTCGTAATTATATAATTGTACTTGACGCTGTCCAACTCTTTAACATTTCATTAACTGTGAGTTCCCACAAATAAAATATTTTTGGTTCCATAATTTTCGTATGAGCGTATGTCAGCGATTTGAATATTTTCGCGACTCACACAACTTAAAAACTGTTCATACGATACGAATGATGTAATTTAGAGTGAAAGTAAATGCGTTAAGCTATGTAATTACACCTTTGTAATTACACGTAAAATGATTTGTATTAAGAAATCTTGGACATACCTAAATTTTTACATATTTTTGGATACCTGTATTAAAAAAAATAACTTTACGTGAAATAACAAAAGTGACATTTTTTAGTTTTATAAATTTACTTTCGCACAACATTTGTTTTCGTATCCTTTCAATAGTTTTTACTTTGGGTAAGTAGGCAAACTAGTAACATCGCTGTTCTGACAAGAGCTTCTACGAAAACTATAGAACCGAAAAATATTTCATTTGTGGGTGTTACTGTTAATACAATATTTAGGAGTTGGACATTGTTTGGCACAATTATAAAATTACCAATTATTCAGTGCTGAGTGCTTTTAAATACACTTTAGATGCCCTCCAACACAGCAAAAAACGGCCTGTCCAAGCTTACGTTCTTCAAAATGTACTAATCATGTATGTGTAACTCAGAATCGTACACTGAACTTTGCCACAGATTTTCCATACATAAAATTATATGGCAACTGCTTAAAATACCATGGCAGGAATGGATAGGCGGGAACCTCCTTTTACGACAATTCAAAGCTCGGCTCGTGACAATGCAGCACTCGATGCGCATTTCATTTATAGCACCATCACTTCTAAGCTTATAAAGCGCAGGTAGACAGTGGTAATATTAGCATTATAGGTCGTTCGGGATAAATTGAGCACTAACATTTTAACAGTTAAAAAATATCACTAGCCGTTACTGCATATAATTCAATATTAACTCAAGTTGCCTTACTATTTGTACGATTGGCAGCGAAATTACTTAATAAGTTGCTTGTCTTTTCTATTTAAATACAACGATACTGTAACAAAAGCAACCGATATCGGCATTATTACATTTTTATTTAATTAGTAAACCTTTTTTATCAGATTATATAATTTCCTACGGAATGCACAATTTATCTTACACGCGCAAGCATAAAGGGACGTGTTCGGAGGTGAGACATTTTCTGTCGTCAGCCGTTACTCGCGAAAATATATGAATTAGCTGAAAACAGAATATTTACAGGCCTGTTTTGAGTTATCGCTTTATTCCGAACTGCCTATAGTTGGGTGTCTTGTACTTAAAGGTGATGACTAGAGCCAGCGATTTTTGGTGAAAAGAATTATGCAAACTTTTGTTTAAATACCTCACGTGCACATCTGCAGCTCTGCTTCACGGTCAGTGATTGGCTGGTTTTAACTCTCAACGTCTTGGGGGATCTACCCGCAAATCACAGACTTGTGGTTTCCAAGTAACCTTATTCTCATTGTCATAGTTAATTGAGCAAGAGCTTTGCACAAATACGCGCTGCCAATAACCATGAAGCTAAACTGCAGATGTGAACGTGAGGCATTGAAACCAAATGTTGCATAATTATTTTCACCTCTAGTGATGAGGCAAGTAGCAAGAGAGCAAGAGTGACCTTAGAGCCCGCGCCTTTCCGACTGCGATCGCAGTCCGTGTGTTCCTAATACACGAAATTCAAAGCGGCGACACATTTATTATATTACAGAACAATGCAACCAACGTATCTAGCTAATGGGAATCCTTTATATTTTAACATCCCTTTCTCGGGAACACAACACGAAATGAACAGGAGCTAACCGAGAATTTTGCTGCGTTAATTTATTTATATGTATTATACTTTGACGTAATATTCAGATATATATATATATATAACATAAGAAATCACTTTTCATGTTTCCTGAAAAAAAAAATCTTGTTTTAGTACTTTAATTACTTTCTCAGAAATTTGAACATATACAAGTGCGTATTTTGAATTTCTCTGGGTTTAAAGAGTTCTATTAATATGGTGCCAATTAGTTGCAGATTAAATTTGCAAATAATAAACATGAATGTTGTCATGAAACAATGGAAGTAGACTGAAACTCAAACAAGAACAATTTACATATTTTACTTACTTACTTCTGTACGTGTCCCTTCTGTATCCAAAGTTGTAACTTTAATACTCATGAAATATGTTTATTATACGCTGGTCAGAAATATTTTTAATCGGCCAGTGTTGTTAGCCTATTCATTGTTCAACCTACGTTAGGTGCTCCTAAATTAAAATGAATTTATTCAAAATGTTATTAATCCGTTTACAATGAATGGAGCTCCATCACGTTGCTACGCCCCCTGGTGGTGCCCGAGGAAAACCCACGAGAAAACATTTTTGTAGAAAACTTACTCCCACTCAATTTGCATAGTACAATCATAATACGATTACATCATACAGGAAACAGCAAAGTCCTCTTTATAAAGATGGCGCAATCTAATATATATATATATATATATATATATATATATATATATATATATATATATATATATATAGGGAAAGGAATATTTCGCGAATTCAATGACCGTCATGTTAGAATCCATTGTCCTACGTATACTCAAGCCCCGACCGTTTGTCCACTAGCTGATACTCATTGTAAGCAGACAATGAACGAATAGACGGGACTTGAATATTTATAGAATAATGGATTCTAGCATGACGGTCATTGAACTCGAGAAATACCCTTTTCCCTACTAATATATACAGTTTTGCCAACCGCATAAAACATAAAGACCGAACGTTCTCGGCTAAACACAACACACGTGACTGCTGAAGACCAATCAAGACGTAGCTGACGTCACAGCAGCAAACTGACGATAGACGGGGCAACAGCTGGCTTCTCTTGTTTCAGTTGAACACGTGCCAAAGCAGCAGTCGGTCGTGCCGGGCGTCGTAAACTTCCGTTAAATTAGCAGGCGCAATTATGTTAAATTATAACAATTTTAGCCATCGCTTCGGGGTTGGAGTTAATGTTCTTACGTGCGTGAAAGTGTAGCAACGAACATACGAGTTCCAGTCATCATCTTATTCAATTAAGGTAAGAAAATGCATCAATTTAACGGTGTCGGAGAAGGCAGAAAAAATAATGAGACGGGATTGTCTCAACGTGTATTTCCTCTTTTTCAAACTCCAATAATTTCTGTGACAACAAACGTTTTGTTTGCTTGTTACAAGTTTTCTTGGAAACAAAATGATGTATTTGTAGACACTACACGAAAAAAAGTACATACAAATACCTTATTTAAGTGACTTGCAGTCATTTAGAGAAGTTAGGTTTCATTAGCTGCATTTGTTGAGATAATTTATTATGCAATTTTAAATGTGACTTTTGAATGATATTGTATAGTAATATGGATAAATCAATTTATGTATATTTTGAATGATGTGATTTACGTATTAAAAAAAATCAATGAATAAATAGAATGTGTTTTGTAATAAAGTTATAACATGGAAGTATTGAAGGCAAAAAGTAGTCCTGTCAACCGAGAAATATAAAATATTTGTTATAATTAACTCTTTATACTCCTAAATGCTTAGAGTATGAGTTTTACACGTTGGATGGCTACTTTATAAAATCCTTGAAATTATTCTCTTGGATACATATTTTCCATTTACACATCAACAGTTACAAAGCTTTCAACGTGCGAGTAAATATGCGAAGCTCATTACTTTACATTAATTTTTATTGTAGAGCCACATTTTTTTTTTAATTAGAACCTACTGTGTAGAAATCAGTGTCCGTCATTAAAGAGAACGGCTAACTAGGAGTTAAATTTAAGGAGGAAAATTGTAATAAATGAGTTAAAATATGGCGCGGAGCGCCAATGGTTAAGAATAAAGTGAAATTTTATTTTGTACTAAGAGTATTCATTCTAATAAAATATAAAATAGCACTTCCTTAGTAATGAACACCACAGTAATAAATTTAAGGCACGTTTTACGAACTGAAGTATTATAGTTTTCTTTTACATATAAGTTGAAGAATTTTGGTAGTATTATTGATATCGGAAACGGAAACCATGACACTCAAAATTCTTGATTAGTAAAATAATTGTAATTTCATAAAGCTCTGACAAAATGAACTATTAGAATAATTTTTTAGCATCGAAGATCCTGCCATAGTTACAATACAGAACATTAACATTAATAAAAGAACGTTCAACACTCATTTACCTTCAGTAATACGTTGCAAATAAATATGTAATCGCAGAAAGTCTGAAAGGGTCGTGTTATTGAAGGGAAGAAAACGTATTATTATAACGCTTTGCGCCTAGTGGCTACACTGCAATATGCTATACTTGCCTGATAGACTTTGGTGCGTCCTTATTTCTCGGCCTCAAACCTCAAGTTACGTTTAGACATGCGGCCACCGTAACTTTCCGTCACCTTACACAAATTCTTGCTTTGAATTTATTGCATCGCATTAGATTGATTACAGAGCAGAGGTGGCGCAACGGTAACATGCTGGACCCGTGTTCGGGAGGATTCGGGTTCGGCTTCCGGCTCCGGCCATCTTGAGTTCGGTGTTCCGATGTTTCTTGAGACTGCTCCAGGCGAATGCTGGGATGATTCCTTAATATAAGGGGAGGGGGGCTGCTGTTGGCTCAGTGGTCAGACCACTCGCCTCCCACCAAGGCGATCCGTGTTTGATTGCCGGCGGGGTCGATCTCCGGATATTTGCATGCGAGAATCGAGCGGGATGATGCTGCTGGTCGGCAGATTTTCTCGGGGATCTCCCGTTTCCTTCGCTCCTTAATTCCGGCGCCGCACCATAATCGCATCTTGTCATTCCTCACCAGCGCTAAAGACCTAGATTTTAAGTGCAAACCAAAATATATTTACTTCACTTAATATACTGTCGAGGGCGATTCCTCTCCCAGTTCCTATTCATGTCTAAGTTGTGGGTAACAGTTTCTAATGACTTGGCTGTCAACCCGTTGCTAAGTCCCATAAAATAAATAAAAGTAGCGTTTAAGTCTTGACTGTCTTTCGAGAAGTGCAGAACCCTATAATCCAAGACCACCCGTTCCCCTTGTCGATCGGACGAGACGCGCGGCCGTCAGCTCAGTGAAACGGCAAGGAGAAAATGAAAGGAAGCTTCGCAAAAGCGAGTGACGGGGATTGTCACGGACGGAGCAGTGCCAAGAAAAACATTCTGCACAGCTGTCATCTGCCAAGCGAGTATAGCACGCGCAGGAATCACTAGAAACATTTCAGTATTGACTTCATGCTCTGATTCGCAACGTCACATTATTAATCTTGCTCGTGCTGCTGGAGATCAAGCATGTTCGTTGAAAAAAAAAAAAAAAAAAGAATCGAGGAAGAATACGCAAAGGAATTAAGTTCCGTATTAAAACCAAAGAACATAACAAATTAGTTCAATTACGGTTAAAAACTTAAAATGCAGTGTCATAAATTAGTATAAAATATAAAAAATTGAAAAGCTACGCTGTGAAAATAATTTCTTAAAAGGTTCTCCTTGCTTAGCATCAATATTATTAGCCTTAAGAGGGAGAGCTAGTTGCTAAATTTTATTTATCGATTTTCTGCGATAACTTCTGTTTTAAAATATTTTTGTTAGATGTGACAATGTTGAGGTGTAGACGATATCTGTGATGAATTATGGAAATCAGAATAGTGCTATATGTTCATCTTACTTTGATATCGTAATTATTATTAGTAGTTGACCCATAATTCCCTTGCAATGATTATCCATGACAAATTAATTACTGTTTCCATTATTATTTTTCTCAAACAGTTTATCAATAAGGTATCATACGTCTCGTCGAATATATTATGACAATACAATTAGAATAAATGTGAGGGTCGAAAAGTGAAAAATACAAGACAATTACCTAACACTTCCCCTTAAAAACGTAATACTATGATGTATACATACAATAAGAGATAACTACGCAGTGCAATAATCAACAAGAACATATATACGCAATATAAAAACCATTAATCGTATTTACTCGTAACAAACAAAATTTAAATTTTAAAAAATACGAACAGTGGTGTTTAAGAACATTTTTGAAACATTAAATTTCGTTTCCTGTTGGAAGAGATAGGCGGATATATTACGGCACACACATCATCACAAACTCGTTCAAAAAACATTTCACCATAAAAAAACCACTTAGTTGCACTTGATATGCACAAGACAAGAGAATTTCATAGACTGAGTCACATAATCGAATGCAGCCAAAACTCGTTAATGAAGTACATTGCGTCTTGAATCAAAAAGTTTATAAAGCCACTAGAAAAAAATGCATAGATTAACCACTTCTGTATACGTTTATAGAAGTTCATTGTGAAAAAAGTACACTCAGAGACGAAATTGTACTCACAGAAGTCGCACAATTTTTTTTTATGAAAGTATAAACGTTTCTGTTTGTAAGGGTGCGGATTAAATATATTTTTCATCCTCAGTGAAGTTGTGCACATACTTGAGAAAAATATAACAAAAGTCGTGGGAAAAAAATAATGTGACAACGAATCGTTGAATTTCATTACGTGTGGTAGTGGCAATACCATTGAATATATAGTCAATGGTAATACTGCTGAATTAGATAAAAAAAAGTCATATGTTGTACAACAAATACTGCCACAAACCAAACGTTACAGACCCTGAAAATATTTTGGAACTTACTTTATCGAAACCTGAACCTAATTTGATGGATAAAATTGTCAACATAAAAAGTTGAAATCAATGGCCATATTGGGATTGCAGTATGCGTTTTACATTGCACGGCGATTATGAAAAGTCTTTAAACAAACATATCTTCTATTGAAAGTTCTGGGGGCCGCGGTGGTCGAGAGGACAGACCTTTCGCCTACCACCAAGGCGATCCGGGTTCGATTCCCGGCTGGGTCGGGAATCGTGCCGGACGATGCCGTTGGTCAGCGGGTTTTCTCGGGGATCTCCTGTTTCCCCCGCCTTTTCATTCCGGCTCCGCTTCATACTCACGCCATGTCACCCCTCACCAGCGCTGAAGAATTCGATGTTATGCGCTGACCAAAACCTCTCACTCTATTGAAAGTTCTGAATGACAGGCAAGTATAACCATTCGCAAGCCGAATAATACCCGAGATTTGACGTGGATAAAACTGGTATGTAAATGTTTATGATCCTAATAAACCATCGCTTAAAATTTGATGTTTTTATCTTAGGCTCGTAAAGTACGCTAGGTGTGCGTCACTGATTGTGTGTACAGGTTTCAAAAGGTATGACAGTCTTCCAACTGTTAAATAAATAATAGGTAATTTAGTGAGGTTCTACTGGAAGTGCTTTAAAGTATTTCGTATTTAATGTTCGTTATTAATGCTTACCTTGACATGTTCTCTATTTTAATATAAAATTTCACTAAACACACATTGGAGGAACATTATTGTATGTGTAAATTTTTAGCATGTTGTGTTAATCACTAAGTCACTCTAATGTGAGTGAACGTGTGAAAGCTAGTTTTAATTAATAAATAATCTAGCGGATTTAATTAGTATAAGAAGAAATTAAATTCAGTATTATTATTTTTCCATTACGCTTTTAAAGCCATCTCTATATATAAAAATGAACACTGACTGTCTGACATATCAAATTGCAGCCCAAACCACTGGACCTAGAATCGTGAAATTTTTTGTGTGGGTTTCCCTCAGGTCGTAGGCGAGCATTAAGAAGGGATTTATCGAAATTCGACTTCTAAGGGGTGAAAAGGAGTGAAATGTTTTTTTCTGAAGAAACGTCTATTGAGCTTGAACCCGACTGCCTATCATCGTGATTTTTACGTAATAGGACACTCATAAAATGCATAGTGGCCAATTTAAGGATTTTTCGAAATTCAACATTTAAGGAGTTGAAAAGACCTTAAATGTGTTTCCGATTAACTAACGATAACTATTGAATCCTTCAGGATAGAGAGTTGATAATCACTTCAAAATGTTGCTTACGTAAATACCCAAAAAGTATCATTAGAGTTTTTTTAAATTTGACTCCCAATCAGTAAAAAGGGGCCAAATGTGTTTTTTTATGAATCGTCTATATCTTCAAAAACACAATTGGCTATCGTCGTGTTTTTTTACTTTAATTGGTTACTTATACAAATGGTTGTCTTGGCTTCTGGGCTGGAACCGCGTCTTGTTGGTAGCTCGTACGAGCCGGTACGAACTACCAACAAGACGCGGCTCTAGCCCGGAAGCCAAGACAACCAGCCTGACAATGGCCGCGAAAGCCTGCACCTGCAATCTTCCACTTATACAAATGTCTGTGACAGGACTCCAACGCGTTTCGAAATTCTTTAACTAAGGGGATGAAAATACGTGAAATGTGTTTTCAATTATCCCTCCATATCTATCGAACCAATCGGGATATCGAAGTGCTCTTTGCTTTAAATTGATACGTTCGTAAGTATCCCAAGTACCATTAAAATATATTTTCCGAATTAAAGCCTAAATAGGTTAAAAAAAAAGGGGGTAATATGTGTTATCGATTCACAATCGATGTATATAGATCCCATTGATTTTATATAGCGCCGTGATTTTTGTTTAATATTGATGCTTACTCAAATACCTGAAAAGCAATTTCAGGAATTTTCGAAATTTGCCACTTAAGGAGGTGAAAAGGGGTGAAAAGTGGTGAAAAGTGTTTTCATTTAATCGTCGATATATCTTGAACCCAGCGGGCTAATATTGTGATTTTCACGTCCACGAGACACCAATAAAGTATTCCAAAACACGATTAAAGTATTTTTTCGAAATTTACTCTCTTGGGCGGTGAATAGACCTTGAACATGTTTTAGATAAATACTCGATACCTATCGAACCCGTCGAGATATACAATTAATTTTTGGTTCAGGATTATGATTACAGAAATTATCGGAAAACGTTTTTAAGATTTTTCGAAATTTGGTTCCTCAGTACTGTGCAGGGGTGATACGTGTTTATTTTTAGTGAATGATCGATTTTGATTCGTCTGAACGGGCTAGCGATGTGATTTACACTTCAATCGGATACTTATACAAATGTATAAGATGTGATTTAAAAATATATAAAAATTCGACGAAAAAGCACAACATTAGTTTTCCATCAACCCACGATATCTATCTAACCAGTAGCGATATTGAGGTGTTGTTCACGTCAGTGTGGTGCTTACGTAAGTATTTAAAATAATATATGTATTTTTTTTTACTTATAAGATAACGTGATTATTAACAATAAAACTAAGTTGGTCAACATTCAAGGCAGACGATCCGAAAAGCAGGAACGAGCAACGAGAAATAACCTATACAGGAGTTTCACTCTACAGTAACCTATCGAGACGTGATGTTGTACAACCTCTAGAGCCCAGGACACAAATATTTTATTTATTTTAAATTAAATTTTATTTTCATGAATTATTTCGACGTTACGTGACGCAGTTGTTTGTTACTCAGGCCTAAATTCCGGGAGGTTCTGGGTTCGAATTCCGTTAAAAACTGCGTGTGAACGTTCAATTCTGACACACAAAAACTACAAGGCAGATCAAATTACTGCAATTTATTTGTAGTCGTTTAAAAGGAATAAAATTTCAGTTCGCTTTCCGCGTGGGTTTCTCTACAACATCAGTTGACATATCGTCGGTATACTACCAAAAGTGATTAAGTCATAAATGTTATTTTGTTTAAAAACACCATTAAATTATAGATATTACCAAAAAATGTGGTAAGTTACTACGAAAATACATAATTGAGGGCACCGTCACCAATGGTTTTGAGCAGAGTAAATAATATGTTTTTCATTCGATTAACCTCTTACTTTAGGTGTCTGTAACTACCCTACAACGTCAAATTGCATGGCAGGTCTATAAATAAGGGCCAGGCGAAATCGCTGTTAGTGACAGGGACCTACTTAAGACTGCTTTTTGCATGGACAAGTATAGATACTTATACTGCTGCAGAATTATTTCAACTAGCCAAGGAGAACATTCAAACACTTGATGACTGAAGTACCAATATTTTGTCCAAAGTGTTTTTTCAACTAAAGTAAATATTTTCAGTTACGAATAATACTCGCGAACAAAGCCGAGGGAGACTGCTAGTATTTTATAACTATAGAAGCATAAATAGTTCAACTAAGCGTTTGTGTAATTTTGTACCGATATTCACAACAATTTGGAAACACCAGACAAGTACTTTACAATGTAAGAATATTGCTATTTGTAGAACGACAAGGAATTGTAAAATTATTTTCTTCGTTCTTAGTGCTCATGAATTCCGTAACTATCCTGATAATATGAAAAACATGGCATAAGAATGAAACACTGTAACAAACATACCATATAAAAAAATATTTCTCTAAATGAAACAAATTAATTCAAATAAAATATTAAAGTAAAATGAGAGTACATAAAAGTGCTAGAAAGCATATAAAACTCGTAATTTTACATGCATACCAAAAATTCTTTAACTTCTTGACAGTAATTTTTTTTTTTTTGCGCAAGTAAAACATTTTTAGATCTCACAGTTTACGTGTGAGAATTTGTCAGAGTAGCAATTTTCTGTTCTCTGAACATAGAAATAGTAAAATCTATCGTTATCACAAAAATTAAATATTTGCCGTAGTAAAATAAAATTTTATATTTATTTATGGTACGATACCTTGTTAACGGCTGAGTAAAAATTCTTTTAGTCTTTTTTTTTTATTGTTGAACTAAACGAAATTGCAAATAAATTTTACACTATTTAAGAAAATTTTCTCTGTGTAACTTCAAATGAATCCTGAAAAATCTCGGCGCTTTTATTTTCACTTTAAAATATTTCAGTTGTGTGTCACTTGTGCGAGAATAGCAAACGCAAATTTTACATGTTGTAACACGTAACATGTGTGTAGAATAATTTTTTCTGTGTTTGGCTGTGATCGTGCAAATATACATCTATGAACTTTTTTTTCCTTTCTGTCACACTTACTTAGCTAGAGGTAGCATAAATTTCGTGACATTACAAAAAAAACTGAGTCGCTCTATTTCAGTAACTTATTAAATATTTTGTTCTAGATAACGACTTCATTTAGAGGAGGTGAAAATGTTTAAAACCAACCTAAGCTCTTCTTGGAAACTATTTGCATTTGCTGGTGTAAAGTCACCGTTGGTTTATTGCAGGCGATAATGTGAGCTCGCTTCTGAATATTCATTGCAGTTCCCTGTGGCCGTGAATATTTTTCTCTCCCTTGCGATTTCCATATTAATGAGACTCGTCTTGAAGATTTCTTGATGTATGACCTTTCTTGTATCATAGTCACCAGTCATCAATTCTCTATCTCTCTCTCTGTTTCTCTCTGTCTATTTGCCTCTTCTTCTCTCCGCTTCTATCTCCTCGCCGTCTCATAAGACAGAATGAATTACCAAGAAACCAGAACTATTCATAAGGGCAGTGAGAGAAAACATTTCTTGTCGCGTTAGTATTGTAACTGCCGTATAGTGGATAATTTAGTATCAGTATAGTCACACACACAGCCCTGTATATTAAGTTTTTATTAATAACTACTGTACTACCATGCACCTCAAGCATTCGGAATTAGACACATGCAAGCATATGGAAAAAAATATTATTATGACGTGATAATATAATATGCTTTAGAAAAAAATATGTGATGAGTCTGATGCTACTATATTGCAACGATGATTATCGTTACTTGATGTAGACGAATGTGAATTTTCAATTAAAATATAGTAAAAAGTAGACATTTTCATAATAATTTTAATTTTTAATATATGCTACGCTTTTGTGTTGTTGATGGTTGCTCGTTCGTGACCCGCGTTTGGTGATGATAAGAGGTGTCGCTGCTCTGTCTCTTACGTGATTAATGCTGGATGATTGGGTTCGTATTTAGTAATGTTGTAATATGCCCGGCTAGCTCTAATTGAAATAAAATAACAAAGGAGTTTCTTTTTTAATCGGCCTAAGGGACTCACGCA
>PNEQ01106986.1:0-30143 GCA_003012365.1 Medauroidea extradentata | reverse complement strand
GGAATCTTGGGCTCTGTGACTTGACGCAGGTCCTTAGCAGCACTCTCGTGTAGGTTGACTATTGTCAGTATAACCAATACAAGGAATGTCCAGGAAACTTGTTGAGAGTCTGAATGCTTCATGTTTGGTGGCACTGATATCTGCAGAGTCTGTAAAATTGACACAACAATAATGCATAGTCTCAAAAGTCTTTCTGAAATGCCTGAACACTACATTAGTTCAAATCCAATTACTGTAGTGTCTTCAGAATGGTACTGAAAGCTGGGGTGACTTGCATAATGTGGAGTACTTGGAATATTTTACACATTTTTTTCTGTGAATTGACTGTATGTAACAATGTGATTTTATTCGTTGTTTGGAATATATCACAAATTTATTTCTTTACTCAGTACTGCAATATATGGAGAAATATGCATTAAGTCACCATACATGTACCATGTCTCCCCATCAAACAGTACGCAAACCATTAATGGATAAATTATGTGATGTAAATTGAATGTGCATTTTTGTCCGATTGAAATCAATTTTGCTACTATGAACGAAAGTAGGCTTTGATTCAGGGACAGAAATTGTTCTTCAGCAGTAGTATAGCATATTTTAAAAAACACATGAATTTATGTTTTAGAAATGCATGATAGTACCAGATGTTTTTGTAATACATTGAATAATTTGCCATGCTTTTAACATCCACATGTCAGCTCTGTGAATATGTCTCCACTTATTTCAACAATAAAATACTGTTACTGATTTACGCCAAGTATGCACTGGAAGAATAATGTACGTTCTAGCATTAATATACTAGCATGGAGTGTTGTGGAAATACAAGATTGGGGTAGCATTTAGGAGGTTCGCCTCACACCAAGGCAATTCGGGTTCAATTACCAGTGCTGTCATCCAGGTATTTCACATCTGCTATGCGAGCCACACGATGTCGCTTGTCAGCGGGTTTTCCCAGTCATCTCTGGTTTTCCCGCCCCTTCAACACAACATTTCACCTTACCTACCGCATTGCACCCTCATCAATCTTCGTTGAAATCCTCGCTGTTAAATGCTAACTGATATCTTTTCACTCACTCGCCGGTTTCAGTGGTTGTTCGGCTCTATTCTACGTTCCACCGAAGAAAGTGAGTATCAATTTACGCCCCTTGACCCTCGAGCCACTGCAAATTTTGGAGCCCATGTATGACCACTTTTAGAAACAATTTCACGCTCGCAATTTTTGCAGTGTGGAATGTATACAAAGTTTTCTAAACCACTGATTTAAATAATATGTATTATGTAACAAAATTTTTTCCCATCATTTAGACTACGTTTCAGCACTGTAATATTTTCTACACATGAATATTTATATAATAAAATTATTCTCATTAAGAGGTATAGCAATCCACAGTTAGCGTAATGAATGCATTCAACAAATCGTTGTTGCTACACATAAATGACAAAAAATGTCCATAGATTCTCTACTGAATATTGAAAGTGTCCTAATGGAGTGTGTTACATTTTGTGAAGAAAATTAATCGTTAATTAACGTTTACTCAATCGATACAATAGCATATAATTTGCATTTGCATATGCAGTAAGTCCAGAAACACCCTCGTTGTACGCGTAATAAGCACACCGCCCGATGCTTAGGCTAAAAGGAAGACGAAAATATTTGTGGCAAAACATTGCAAGACAACTTATCACGCGCACAATGTGGCAACACAGCATGGAGAATGTCTTATATTGCTCTCCACGTCTAGTTATTATTTTATGTTTGTTACGTCGAGTAAACGTTGCATCATATTTGGAATGCGGATTTTAACTTAAACCCATAACATGCATGTCAGAACATTAGTAGTTAGATTAGTTAAGATATCTATGAAGCGCAAGAGAGGACTAACTACAGTGATATGTTGCCACATTGTGCACGTCAAAATGTCATCGTACCACATTTTGCTACTATTTTCGTCTCCAGTTTAGTAGAGGATTCGAGTGGTGTGCTTTTTATGAGGCTGTTTCTGAACAGCATATCACATAATGTATTACATTCAATAACATACCAAATTATGTTATGGTGTTATGGTATGGTACAACGGTGGAATACGTGTTTTCAAAAAGTTGTTTAAAATATTTTTTTTAACTCATTTGGTTCCGTAAAATAATTTTTTTAAGTTCTAAAGTTATGGCATTTATATTATGCAGTAGATTAGTATAGTGTTATGGAATCTGTGATACATAGTTATTAGTATAAGTGAGCACTTTTGAAAACCATCTTGCCTAGAATAATAATTTTATAATATTATTCCTTGTGAACGCAGACGTTGTGTACGGTGCACTATATACACCCTCATTGTTACTTACGTGGCTTTGTTTACAATTTAAAATTGGCAGGGAAGTTTGATTCACATGAAGGGATTAAAGTGACTATGTTTTCAGAAGTGCTCACTTTATCCTGAGCCACCTATTCTAATATATTTAGTGTTTGTTATATGACTTTCTCCACATTCTAGGAACTAAATCATTCGTTTTCTTTCCCTGAAGACATCTGGTATAAACACTGTCTCCTAGCAGTGAACTGTAAAAATTTAGTGCAAAAATTATCTCGAACTATTTATACTTATATACTGTCCCAAAAATAAAACTGGGATCCAATATTTGCGTAATTTTCCACCACAAGAAATTTGACTGAACTTGTTGTTTTTTGTTATTTTCTATTTTAGATTATATTTTAAATCCAACTAACGTTGAACGCATCCAATGACAATTTTTGAATATGCAATGTTCAGATTTCAGCCATGAAATTAGCTTGCTGGCCATTTTGAAGCCGTAATTTCAGTAAAATTATTATTTGTTAGAATATTTGGAATTCATGCATTTGCATCAGAAAATAAGGAACTCGCACAGAAGCCTTGCTTAATATTTCGGGTCCAAATTCATTTGAAATTATTATTAGTAAATAAACAAATTAGCTACTTTACAGAAATATATTTTTCTTTGTCAAATAAAACTGACGAAAATATTTTCTGTTTATGTTCACACCGTTTTCGTCAACAGCGGTGCAGCCAAAATAAACATGCAATATTAACCTATTTTTCGATAGTGTCATCAAACCTAAGAACTGGAACATTGTGTCAAAAAGATCAACATTAGTACATTGTCTCTTCCAGTTTCAACTATAGCACTGTCAGTCATAAATTAACTGCTCTGTGTCTTAACATTAATAATATATAAAATGCTCATTCATTGCATCATGTTTATAATCAGCAAAATACATTGTAGTGATTTTATTGGATAACTATACCTTCCTCTCAGGTCAAACTTGTATTCCTAAGGACCTAAGTGTAATATGTTGACAGAAGCTAAAGTTGGGATGTGCACTTTGTCTAAGATAATTAATAATGCACTAATAGGTTCAGCCTTGTGTAACACAATATCTGACGATGTGACTCGTCAGATCAAGAATTACTTTCGTCCCTCTATTACATGCACTGTACTGCCAAATTATTAAATCCTGAAATCACTTAGCCAAATATAGTGTTGATTAATATACTAGGTATATGTATCATCTCGAAAATATTTTCTGTATTTATTCAAAAATCTCTCTTGATAATATTGATACAGGAATTGTAACATTTGTCGTCGCTACACATAAACAAGTGAATTGATTTATGTGTCTAACACTAACATATTTGTATGAAAACGCCTGTAGAATTTATTTTATTTAGGTCCTGCATAACCTCTGCTAAACATTTGAAATTTTCAAAATACATAATTCTGAAAATATTTCTGACCAAATGGTATCTAAGTACCTTACCTGCTCGCCACAGCTTCAGCAAATATTTGTCGTCTAATCTTATCTGTAAAAAGATACCCGAGGCTCTCCTCATTTATACATGCACGAAACAAAAAGTACTTGACGTTAAAAAGACTGAAGATGGAAGTGATAACATTGTGTGAAATCAGTAGAGAATGCCGCCGCTTTCTTTTGAGATAATTGTTCAACTTCGTTATGATTTGCCAGCCTGATATCGTAACAATGTGCAAAGTTCTTTTCATTCTTGCCATCTTTACTTTAGCTATCATTTTTCTTTTATGTTGAGGTGAAGCCGATGAAGGTGCCGCAGTTGTTAGATAACTCGCCTCCCACTTTGTTAGTCCGGGTTCGACTCTGGCGAGATTGACAGAGAGTTTTGAATGCGGGAATCCTGCTGGATGGTTCGGGGGTCGTCGGGTTTTCTCGGGGATCTCCTGTTTCCTTCTCCCCTTCATTCTGGAGCTACTTCTTACTCACCTCATGCCACTCCTTATCAACTCTGAAAACCTCGCTGACCGAAATCGATTCTCTTCACTTTCCGACCAACCAGCATGTGAGACCTCGCGGATAAATAAGAGGACGTGGTGGTACAGTGGCAGAGCAGAAATCATTCCAGTCTGACCAGCGGCCTGAGTGCGAACATCACACATCGCAAGATTGGTTTCATTAGGAAGCGATTTTCTACGTTTTCACCGCATTTGGAAGCAGCTTGCGTATACAACAAAAGATTTCGGAGTTTGATAGCACTGCAGCGGCAGTGAACGCAAATCCCAAGTACGTGGTATCATTAACGAGAAAAATAGCCGGTGACAAATAAACCAACAAATATTTACTTTAAGAATAATATGATTTGATTTCAGGATAACAGGTCATTTGTTTAAATCAAAATATCTACAAAATATTATCACAAGTAGGGCAATGTACACTGATGAATAGAGGTCTTTTATTAAACAAAATAGAATAAGTTAAGCAAATTCTAATCAATTTACGACTATGTACACCAAAATTCCTAACTTTCGCCACCAACGGTAAATTACTACTAAATGTATCTGTCACGACACTGTTAGAAAAAAAATCCGTGAAATTACGGAAATTTACAGGCAAAAAAATTATCCAGAAATCTTCATACAGTAACGGACACTCAGTTTTTCTTGGTAACAGAACCCTCCGTAAAATTACGGACAATCCTTTTTCTGCAAAAATATTAAATTTCTGTAATATACTAGCACTACATTATTCAGAAATACATTTTCTTATTACCTATCTTTTCTCGAAATTCTGATGCACTAATTAGTAACCTGAACTATTTTTCGAACTTGCTTGGATTCGAACCCACGACCTCATAATTCCAGGCAGAAGCTCTAACCATTGTACCACAGTGACAATTTATGAGTAAGGGAGCTGAGTTCCATGCAGTGGTAAGATATCAACTTTATAAGATAACTTTTGTACTCGACATTCTGATTTTAGAGAACTTTATTAGTTACACTATAAGAAAAATATTTTATTTTAAAGAAATAAATAACTTTATAGGTACATACCCCCTAGCGCGAAACACAGAGAACAGGTGTGATTTTTTCAGCTGTGATGAAGCGAGGAGAATATAACATGTGTGTGGCTATTGAATGGGGTAGGCTAGAAGGGTATGTTATAAGGAAAGGGAGGGGCAGGAGAGGCTACAGGGGTAGGCTTTGTGACAGGACAAGGAGAGGGGGGTTACGACAGGGAGGTGGTCTGCCACGAGGGTAGAGATAGGTTAGCACAAGCATATAGTGCAGGAGAGGAGGCAGACATCCACTTTCCCCCTCATGGTGTTTAGGCATAACTTGTACCAAAACGGTCCATTCACCTCACTTCCCCTCCCCCTCACTTCCCTGCCTAACCCCTTTGAGGGCAGTGTTTAATTCCTCAGCCAATCACAGACATCATGGTACTTAGGTGCTATTCGTACCGAAAGACCCCAACAACCAATCCTAGCCCCCCTAATGGCCTAGTAGGCCGATATCAACACTGGGGGGGGGGGGAGAGACTATTGCTATTAAATATGCACCTTATGCCGGTTTTTCTCTCAGTTGGGCCAAACGCCCACGTGGTCACTACTCGGAACACTTCAGTCACTTACTGAACGGTTCGGCCCTTTGTCCATGCGCGATACGAGTCCTTGTTTGTATTGCTCTTCTCTTCGCGGCAAAGTGTTGACAACCAGGAAGCAGCACTTAACTTCAATTACCTTAGCTTGTCTTGGCTTCTTTTCATTTAGCACCATTGTGCATGCACATTTATTCCAAGATTCATTGTGATTATTAATACCATTTTTTTAAAAAATAAACACGGTAAAATACACTTTAAAATTGTAGAAACATATTTCCATGAATGTATGAAAAGTTACGGTCAAACATCTGTAAACTGTCAATATGGACAAATTTCCATAAACAAAAAATTACGGAAACCACTTCCGTAAAATTACAGTACTTTTCTGTAAATATTTCAGTGAATTTACGGAAATTTTTAACAGTGCAGTACATCACAAGTTAACAGCAAACAAAACAAATAATTACTATATATGCAACCGACACAAATGCAAAGCAATAAAATTCTCAGCCTTCTATACAAGCACTTCGTTCGTTAAATATATGTTTACACACTCAAAAACAGTTGATCCAATGTCCTTCCTCCGGACACTCCGATGGCCCACTTGAAGTCGTCGAACGTCATCGTCGACACTATTCCTCGCAGCACACAGTACCGACGAACGCTCTCGAGTACCGCACACAAGCCTTTATCGTCCCCACGACTCTGTCGCACACAAGATGCCTCTCGGCAAAAACTCTGCCTGCCTGTGTTACAGCAGCTCCCTTATGTACTCTCTAATCTCGCGCGACTCTCTGTCTCGGAGTTACGAGAAACATGTCGCATCAGGGTTAAACACATTCTGTGGACAGACAGTAGGTAGAATAATTCTCCAAGACGTGATATTTATTGTCACCTGAGTGTTTACGAAACTCTAGAACTGGCTGCTGCGGCAATTCACAACTGCAAATGTGAGCCGCATAGCGCTCGCGTCTCAACTTACGCTGCTCGCACGATAGTCGCTGTTCGCAGCAACATACAACTGGGTGTACAGCAACGCACTTTTATTTATCTTGAACCATAAATCTATGCTTTATGTTGTCCGTTTAAGCCATAGAACAATAATCGAATGGTGCGAATAAACGGCAGCCGAACTACAAAGTACAGTACACTGCTGTTCCTTATTTCACCAATAGGTAGGACAGTTCACACAAGATCAATATATAATACGTTATTTATGTATAAATTACCATTACCGCACCGTGATTTCGGTCGTAGTATTTGCATTCTTATTTACAATGTGAGTAAAAGATACAGGGAACATTCAATTAGGCTACACGCTTGTGTATTATAATACAACTAATTTGATGTTGATTATTAGGCCTCTTACAAAAAGTTGTCACAAAAACAGCATAGTACCTCTGTAGTATATTGTACAGGACTTCCACAATGTCTTGTTACACCCCCCCTCCCCTGTTTGTAGTTTATGCATATAGTTATGTTATTGTGATGTTACGGTATCTTCTGTTGTAACATAACCGTAAATATCTAGTGGATCCGTTTGGGCTCCTTCATTCTCATGGTAAAGAATAATTTGCGCCAAGTTCTCTGAGACATCTTCCGAAGCATTTTAGGGCTGATACGAGCAAAAGCAAGTCTCACTGCTGCTTTGAGTTCATCTGTGGTTTCGTAGCACTGCTGTGCAACACATTCCTTTATGAAGCCCCAAGGCTATTATCACACGTCGAGAGATCTGGGCTTCGAGGTGGCCATTCAAGTGGAGCAGGCAGCACTGTTGAACTTCGGCCAATCCAACGATTCCTAAAGACCTCGGCAAGGTATTCCCTAACAGTGATGGTATAATGGGCTGGCGCTTCATTATGTTGGAACCACACATCAATCAGAATGCCAAGTTCCTCCAGTTGTGGCAGAAACCAGGTTCGCAGCATATCCAGATATGTTGTCTGATTCACTGTTCCATTAAAGAAATATAGTCCAAACAAATGTCGATTGTTCATTGCACCCCATATCATGACATGTGGAGGATTATGTTCCAATTCTTCGACAAAATGTGGATTTTCCTTGGACCAGAACACAACATTCCATGGTCGACACCTCCGATAGATAGCACACTCATAACTGAAAATGACCTTTCCATGTTTTGGGATTGTATCGAAAGTCTGGAGAAGCAACGCACATGCTTCCTATCTGCGGGCTAAATCATTGTCTGATAACTCCTGAACGAACATGGGGCGATATGTGTGAAGATAGAGGTCGTTCTTAAAGTGTTTATGCAGTGTCGATTGCGGTATACCAAGCTCCGCTGATCGTTTACGGAGCAACTTCTTTGGTGATCTCAATACTGATTCCTCGACTTCCTGACATTGTTGCACTCTGGTTGAAGGTCTTCCAGTTCGTGGTTTATCTTCTTCGATGTTGCCTGTTTCAAAGAGTTTGTGTTCCCAACGCAGAGGGGTTAGTTTTAGTGGAGCCTCTTTGTGAAATCGTTGTTGGAAATCGGCACGCACTTCCCGAAGGGTCTTCACAATATGAGGACATTCGTGAACCAAAGCACTCTCAACAATCCTCTGTTCCAGGGCTGGTATCACACATGGTTCACATTCCTTGTCTGCAACACAACCCAATACATGCCATAAATCCACTGGATATTTAAGGTTATGTTTCAACACAAGATACTATAATATCATAATACCATATCAATATGCATAAACTACATATAAGGGGGTAAGAAGACATTATGGACACCCTGTAAGTACTTTAATAAACAAAATGATGAAGTGTTTATTTTTAATGAAAGTCACACTCGCCAGCAAGGCTTTTCCAATGTCAATGCTACATTTTTTTACGAAGTATGATACGACGACACATAAACATAATTTACTTTATTAGCACACAAGTATTTAACAGTCCAAAACTGGCCGAGTTTGTACTCTGGGCACAGGCCAAAACCCAGTGGTCTGGATGTCGCAGTGTGGATCAAGCATAGAGAAAGACTCCAAAAATTATGCTTTTGTCCCTTACAACCTTTTTAGTATTGTTGCAAGCCGCGACTATCTTTCTGAACGATGTAAGCTGATGTAGCTTCAGCATGCATTGTGCTGCTCTTGTTACCTTTTTGCGACGTGCTGCGTCGACCACCTGCATACCCAGCATACTCGAATGACAGCAGATATAATAGTCTAGAGATTTCCTATGTGTACTCTCTCCTTTGGATGGTGCTTGACGCAGGTACGACATCGTCTAGGAGCTTTGAGATTAATGATTTGCCGCGAGAATTCTAGACAGTAGATTCCGGTTATAATAGAGATCCTTGACAGAGACAAGTGAGTTTTGGCCGGCAGGCATCTGGTGAGAGTTGTGGCGATAGTGATGGGTGGCGAGAAGAACTCATGAGTGTTCAGCGAGATTGTCTGCGTCAAGGTGTAGTGCGACAAGTGAGTTTCGGGGCCCCTAAAGGGCTGTCAGTGTATTAGGACATTGAGTCCACCATTTGTGAATGGTGAGAGAGACATGTCATGTACAGAGAACTTGTATAGACGACTACGATTCTGTTATTAAGATTTAATAATCTTCATGTAAATAGTAGTTGTTTTTGTTGTTTGATGTTTAATTTAATAGTAATTAATCTCATTAGTGACATACAGATATTATTTTGGTGTAGATAATTGTAAATAAATTAGTTAAGCTTTATTCATTTTATTTTCTTTTATCTAAGACGTCCATCCCTCAGAGAAACTAGCCCCAACTTGTAACAATATTATAGTATAGTTTATTGCTTCCATAAGATACTTTGTGTACATTTTTGCACAATGTTATTAGACAAGTCATGTTAACACAAAAAAAAATTATTGGCTTGAATAATTTATACAATAAATTTATATACACACAGACTGTAATTCAGTGAGAACATGTTCTTGTAGTGTAAATAGGACTTCTGCTGTTATTGGATATGTTGTTATGGTCGAAATAGGACTTCGTTATTTACTGATTCGCATCCGCATTCTTCGACGCCACCACCACATGTAAAAACAAAAAACACACAAAATCTGCTTATCGATTACATAAATATTTATCAACTTTATTAACTGAGTAGAATGGATGGAAAATTAGGCATTCCTGTATATGTTTTATACATGTTTATATTTGAAAAACACATATCCTGTAAATGCCTTGGAAGTGTTTTGAAAAGTTTGGTGGCAGGTCCTTTCTGTGGTAAGATCTAGTTAACAAGAGGCATTTGCACGAGGTTCTTAGCCTACTTTCTGAAGGGAAAAAATAGGCTCATGAGATCTCCTTCCTGTATGTGTGTGTGTGTTTCTGTATGTGTGTGTGTTTCTGTATGTGTGTGTGTGTCTGTACATTTTAGTATCCTGACTTGACTTTTATATATTTAGTTTACGCCGTGTTCATGTTTTCAGAATGGCAGCATTTTAAAATTTTTAACAATCTAGCTAGACATCTAAGGAACCATATTTTAGAATGTCATCAAACATGGTACACATGGTACTGCACACAATTCTGACTTGACTTTGTATATATCGTTTATACTGTGTTTACATTTTCAGCATGGCGGCTAATTGTTATATTTTTAGTTTAGCTTTACATATCTTAGGAAATATTTTTCAGAATTTCATCAGAATTGTTGTTCATATAGGTACCACACACAAAGCTGACTTGACTTTTGTGTATTTCGTTCATCTTTTGTTCTTATGTTCAAAATGGCAGTACTTTTTTTGTTTTTAGCACAGATTAATCTTAAGAAATAGTATTCAGAATTTCACGTAGCTTGGTACACAGATACTGCATACAGTTCTGACTTAACTTTGTATATTTCGTTCATCCTGCGTTTATATATTCAAACTGGTTGCCAATTTTTATATTTTTATCATAATATTACATATCTTACGAAATATTTATCAGAATTCCATCAAACTTGGTACACATACACTGCATACAAAGCTGACTTGGCTTTTATGTATTTTGTTCATCCTGTGATGTTAGGTTTAAAACGGCGGACATCTTTATCTTTTTAGCTAAGTATTACATAATGGTAGCCATTTTTATATTGTTCGCATAATATTTCACATACAGGGTGTTCCATAAGTCTTGTCACCCCCCTACAGTGCTGTGAAGGTGAGCATAAAATGTATGTTTCCTGTTTCAGATGGCTGACACAAGCTCTTACAGTGTTGAAGAGCGACTTGTTGCTAGTGTTTGGGCACATGAACGGCCACATACTGGGAAGAGCATAGAGGATGTGCGAGGAGACTTCGCGAGACGATTCCACAAAGTGGCCCCTCCTAAAAGGACAATACTGCGTTGGGAAAAAAAAAAGCTGTTTCTGACGGGATCAATCAAAGACAAACGGAAGACAGGACGGCCTACCACACGACAGGAAACATGTGCAGCAGTGGAGGGATCTGTGCTCCGATCGCCCAAAAAGTCACTACGCAAACGTGCATCTGAACTTTCAATACCTCAAACCACAATGCTAAGACACATGACGAAAGATCTTGGATTGAAAGCGTTCAAGCCAACAACTGTCAACGAGCTCAGTGATACTGACATGAACAAACGGCATGCAGCATGCGCACGATTGCTTGATGTGTTTCCGACACTCCCGCAGCGTGGTAAACTGTTTTTCAGCGATGAATGTGCAGTCTACCGAAGTGCACGGGAGAGGAATGTTTATGTGTGGAGCAAGGACAATCCCCATTATTACGAGGAGCTCGAACATAACCCTCCACACGTTATGATCTGGGCCGCTATGTCCGCAAAGCACTTGTTAGGTCCTTATTTCTTTGCTGGACCTGTAAACCAACACACCTATCTGAGCATGCTGAGGGAGTGGTTTATTCCAGAGCTCGAGAGACTGGATGCTCTGCAAGATTGCTGGTTTCGACAGGATGGAGCTCCACCGCACTATGCCATCACTGTCCGGGAATATCTCAATGACGTCTTTCGAGACCAGTGGATAGGACGTGGATCAGCACATCTGCCAGCGCCTCTGAATTGGCCTCCCAGGAGCCCCGATCTGTCGTCATGTGACAATGCTCTTTGGGCTATTATTAAGGCACACGTATCCCAACAACGATATGCAACAACAGAACAGTTATAGCAAGCAATTACGGATGCCTTTACGACAATCGACAGAGCTATGCTGCGTCGAATATCGCACAGGTCATGGCGCCGCATTATTCTGTGCTACGACAACGATGGCGCTCATACAGACGTTCTGGACACATAAATATTTTTCCTAGTTTCTCCATCACGTTTGTGTTAGTGGTCATCCAGTTTTCATTGCTTTAACACAGTGGAACAGACAGTTGCAATTTTATGCACACCATCACATCACATTAGGGGGGGGGGTGACAAGACTTATGTTGAAAATTGTTTCGGAATTTTATCAAACTTGGTACACATACACTACGTTGCCTACAAAGTTGATTTTACTTTTCTGTATTTCGTTTATCACATGTTCATATTTTTATAATGGCGACCATGTCATATTTTCTGCATATTATGGCATAATCCGGGAAACAATTTTGCGAAGTTCATTTATCTCGGCACGCATATTCTAGTTATTTATTTGACTGGACTTTTGTGTATTTCGTTATTTTTTTGGCAATATTTTGAAATCTATAGCCATTTTGTATCTGTATGATAGAAAGACATCTCCAAAACCTGTTTTCCTAATTTTATTCAAACTGTGCATGATTATATTGCTTTGTATTTTGACTTATTTTTGTATGTTACGTTTATCATATGTCTTAAACAATATTATCATTCTATATTCATAGATCTACGTAAATGATTTTAATCTTTAGAGTTAATTTGCACCCACTTTGAGAAAAGTAGTATTATCAGTCAAGCTGGTAACTTCTTGTTACTTCTTATATTATTCCGATGATAATGTTAGTTTTTGCGAAATAAAATTTGACGGACTGTACTGTTGTGAAAATAAGCCATTGTAATATTATGTCGTCCCAGATTTCTAATTTCAGACTAAAAATAAACAAGCGAAAAACGAAAAAAATTAGAAAACAATCCTAGTTTGGCTGTGGTCAACACATCTGTAAACCAAAACAACGGAACATGAAAAATCCTATGAATTAGTCAACAACAAATAAAGAAAAAAATTAGTATCCGAAGATAAAAGTCGAAAGACAAACCGAATCATCTATAAATGTCAGTATACCACAGTTGAGACAAGCACAGACAATATTGACAGTTGTACACCAGCAGCTGTTTTTTGTAACTCGTTACGCGAGAAACTAAAAGTTACGGTAGTTTTCTGTTAACGAAATATGCGGTATGTACCGAGGACAGCTCACCGAGGGCATGATTCTGTAACAGCAATGGAAAATAGTGACCCGACATCTGTCGTTACACATTGGTATTTCCGATCGCATCAGCTAACCACGGTTAACGCTGTTAACTGGCCAAATGTGTCAGCGAAACGTGAACAAGAGAGACGGAACACCGGCATACCAGACAAAGGAGTCGTTTGTAAAGAAATAAAGAAACTGCGTTTATAGCTCACGCTCGTGTGGGTAGTTTACAATTTAAAATACATTTCATAATTTTCTCTTTATCTGTCACTGTTCGCGTTTAGAACTACGTCTCTACTGTATTGTACCCAAAGTTTACGAAACATTTTAAATTAAAGTACGGCGTGATTGAAATCCAAATAAAAATACTACAATAGTACCGTGATGTACATTAATATCGTGATTAAACACGTCACTCGCAGGCTTCACAATATCGTACACCGAGTTCACTAGGTTACCAACATATAGCAGGCGTGTGTAGTTTCGACAATAAGCACGGCCGTGGCAATAAGTGAGCAATGTATCACATTTATATTCACAATTAACGTAAGTTTAACATATTTCTGGTACTGTAGGTCAAAGCATTTGTATCACAAAGTAGGGAGGTTTATCGTACCAATTACTATAATACATAATATTGTTGCAAAATGTTTATTTTTATTTCTGTGTGTTAAATAATTAGAACTACTGCGTAATCATTATACTTATGTGCGACTTATAATGTTAGCATTACACTAACAGCACACAAAAGTATACATTAAAAACAAGCAAAACACAAGATAATGCAGTTAGTATAATGTTAATAATAATTAACGAAACTAGCGTACCATTAATATTATTAAGCACCTCCATGCACACGGAGTTTTCATTCAAATATGTGTTTGTTAACAATATGTTTCTGAAAATTATTTTCGTTATATAATTGAAATTTTGTTGTACGAATATGTGCAACAGATTGGAAATAAAAAAAATAAAATATTCAGCAGTAGCTCGGATTAAACCTGTGCCAAAACTACTTTCCATTATGCGATAGTTGAACATACTTCTATTTAACCAAATGCACCACCATGTGACGTCGGACATGCCAGCCGTTTTTGTGCCGTCAGCACCAGGTATGTAAGGAACACGCCTAAGTGTGTCACCACCCGCTACAGCCGGCCTTCCACAAAGTACAACCCCCATATACACTCTCTCAGGTGCTTCGCCCACGGCCTTGCCAAGGGGGCCACCCTGACAACACGTACATTTCTCCGAGTGATTTTATGTAACAATTACAACCTGTCCATGCAAACTTTAGTTTAGGCCAACGTAACTTGACACAATCTTTTTCTTAACCATTCATGTTGCGGGAGTACAGTACGGTTGTGCGCGCGTGTCAGTGCCACAGTCTCGGGGGACATCACCATCTTTCATCAATCAGTAAGTTGCAATAGCGTAAGTTAACAATCCGGAACCTTTTTCTTGCTCGTGTCACCGAGACACCGTCTGCGTGGAAGACCTTGCCCGCCACACTTTAATTTCACCCACTTAAATTCACCTCGTGCTCCAGTACGTTTTTGCACCACATAAGCTAATGGGCGGCTATAGGCCCATGCCCGCTCTTGTGGAGGGTAGTCTCATTTCGCCTCACAGAAATTGTGTTATTAAAACGTGCTCTCGTTTATTACCGACGTGGTAAGTGTGATTTGTAGTGAATTCCTCGTACCCCGCTTTACGCGGAAATTTACGGCCGGCGACCGTAATCCGTACCATCACTTTGACATTTCATGGATTATTTCCACTCAACTGCACCCCTGCCATGAGATGCGTACGGGATTCTGTGTGAATTCAGGTATTTATTTTACTCACCACGTGGGATTTAGAGTACCCACGCGGAGGACACTGTCTCTAAACATCCTCTTCATTCACGACAGGCCATCACGGGACGGGGCACGCCACGATCTCACCCCTATTCCACCCACTCAAGAGTCTCGTGCTAACCTGAGCACCCATGGTTAGCTGGCGCCCGCAAAGTACATTTACAACACCATCCCGTAAATTTACCTTCTCTCCACCACCCGTGATCCCGGCCACATCACACAATTGAAACGATAGGCATTGAATATAAAAGCTAATGTTCAGAAAATGTTTCATTCTCTTAAAAAATATTACTATTTTGAAATAAATTTGCATTCCGATTCATTAAAAATGCTATGCAAATTCGTGATATTAATTTTAAATACCTTTCCTGCATCGGGTATGCTTCTTCAGTCATGTACTTTGGTTTCAACTTTCGAAGTTATGTATTTGAGGTTATCACAATCTGCCAACGATAGTACAAATGCACGGACTTGTATATTCATTCACGTGTGCCAAAGTAATATAGGCTAAGGTAGATGTTATAGTTCACCTGTATATCACTTACATAGCATAAAATTAATTTATTTATTTAAATCAGTAACAGATGTTCACAACATGGCTCGTTTTAACACGTCAGCGAGGGGTGTCGTACCCCTCAATGAGATAACGACATTTTCCCGTTAAATGTCGCTTACCTAGCAAGAAATTTAGTAAAGATACAGCAATTTTAAGGAACTCGGACATTACAGAATCACATTTTTTAACTGATATCGAAAGATGATGTTAACAGCTCTTAGCGATCGATTTTTCACAGCTAACGAGTTACAGAATACTACTACAGGCAGGATAACAACGACGTCACTGACAATAGGCTAGACGACACATCGATTAAGTCATAAAAGAACAGAACAGATTCTTAAGATCGACTTTTCATGACGTTCATGTTCTGTTGTTTTGGTTTACGAATATGTTTACTACAGCCAAACTAGGCTTGTTTCCAAATTTTTTCGTTTTTCACTTGTTTTTTATTAGTATCCTATTGTATTAATGGGACGACATAATTTTGCAATGACGTATGTCCACAACACTACAGTACGTTATTCTGTTCCATTGCAAATTACATTCAAAGAAATTAAACAGGTTTTAGTTTTACGATATAAATATCAACAATGGGTAAACATATTCACACGTTAAAGTCATTATTTTAGGGTTTTTAAAGAGGCATCTATTAGATTCAAATTTATTTTTAACATGTCGAATTCTCACAGCTCTTTTCTCCGCGTAGAATAAATTTTTCTCACAAGCATAATTTCTCTATAACATTATTACGTATGTCATTATGGAATGGAAATATGGTTGGTAAACCATTTATTCTGAGTCTCTGTAACATGCATATTACGTAACACAACATTCAGAACTGAGTTCTGGATGAATATACTGAATGTGGGTTTTCCAGTCGAATTGCTTGTCAACATAGAGGTATTTTGTGTTCTTTGATTCATTTATTTATTACATGGTTACAGAAAATGTTCATGGTTAGCTGTTTGCTGTTTTTTTATAGAAAACTGTGATACATATGTCTTATCTGTATTAAGGTTTAATTTTTTGTCTTTAAACCTCGAGTCTAATTAATCAAAAGTGTTGCTAGCTAAAATATTGAGTTCTTCCTCCGATTTGCCAGCAGTTGTATTGCTGGTATCGTCTGCAAATGAAGTAGGTATACAACTAGTATTGAGGTGACCAGTAACTACATTTATGTAATCAAGGAATAGCAAGGTTGAACCCTGAGGACACCGTGTATTATTTTGCCAGGTTTTGAGTAAACGACGGTTGTGTCACCTTTGAGGCAAACTTGTTACTGTCGGTCTGAGAGATTCGAAAACACGGTTTTGTTTAATTGACCCCTTACGCCATTTTTATAAGAATGACACTGGTGATTGATACAGTCAAAAGCTTCGGATAAGTCACAAAAATGTCCAACTGCGTGTAGTTATTTTACCAAGTGCGTTTAAGACACTTGTAGTTAGCTGGCATTTGCATCATAAGCGGAATAATTTTTTTTTGTGAAGCCGTATTGGTACGAAAAAAAAAATGTTTTATTGCTAGGAATGATTCAACAGTATATAATTTTCTCAAATACTTTTGAAAACGTAGTTAACAGAAAGATAGGTCTATGGTCAAACACATTTGGTTTGTTCCTCTTTATAAATAATTGAATTACCAATGACCATTTGAGTTTTTGTGAACATTACTTTACGTAACTTACACCACATCATCCTGAGGACACCTTCACACACACACATATTGTGTATATATTTACATACACACATATTGTATATATTTAAATACACACACACATATATATCATGGGGATACTAAATTCAGAAGCTTATTGTTTCATTAGTTTGCTCCTGGACGACTTTGATTTGAAGTTGTTAATAATTTTCTCTATTTCGCTCGCAGAAGAGTGTGGGTATATTATAAGAGGGTATTCTGATTATTGAGATTTTTCTCTGTGCTGCCCAGTACTACACGATTTTACTGATCAGTGCATCTACAATACTTGAATAATGTGAGCTGAATGTTCTTGCAAGTGCATGTGCATCAGAGACTATGTTATTTCCAGCTTTAATCATTGTTTGTGAATATGGTTCTGGGGTCTTACTGGTTTCACTTTTTATTTTGTTCCATGTGGTTTTGATTTTATTGTCAGAACTTTTAATGATTAGATGTAAGTATTTCTGTTCTGCCTTTATATAATTTCTAGTACTTTGTTATATGTTTTGTACCTATTGAGTGATTCTGGATTTGTGCTCCTAATATTATGGTTGAAAGGGATGCAAACAACAGGATAGCATTTCAAAAAACGTATTAAAATTATAAAATTTTTGTAACAATGAATTCTAAAGCAGCGTACAAGAATTCAAATCAATTAGTGGTTGGTTGAACCAAAGTTTTATAAGAAAAAATATACTAAACATGAATAAAATTTAAACATGAACATTTTGTAACCGCCTTATTAACAAACGTAGGCTTACTATGCGACAACAAAATACGGTCATTTGCAACAAAAATTATCAATGGATTGTAAATACCAATTTAAAGAGTACATGATCGAATACTCTGCCTACATATATGACACATTATGGAAAAAAAATGAAAACTGTGAACATTATGGAATACCAAGCTAAAAATACAATGATGGCCGCCGTTTCAAAACTATGAACACAGGATAAACAAATTACACATTGTAAAGAATTATAATGTAATATTTTAACGTTTCAGTTCCAGGAATTTAAAAATTAGTTTTAGTATTGATTTCATTTACCAGCCTCTCACCAAGGCCATCCGGGTTCGATTCCCGATGTGTACGGTTCCTGGATTTTCGCATGTTGGAATCGTGTCGGACGATGCCGCAGATCGGCGGGTTTTCTCGGGGATCTCCCGTTTCCCCCGCCCCTTCATTCCGGCGCTGCTCCATACTCATATCATGTCATCCCTCACCAGCGCTAAAGACCTAGATGTTAAGTCTATTCTATTTTTTCTGCTGTTTATGCGATAACTATTTTTTTTAAACTTAAAGGAAACATATATCAAATATATGTTTGGCAGTTTTGTTTAAAATAGTTTCTGCCGTGATATCCATATTTTTAAAATCAAGAAATTTTACGATTTATTAAATTCTTCACTTCATTTAGCAGGATTAAGCCTGACTAAAGACAATCAGAAATACTTAAATAATTAATTTGAAAAGTGTCCCTCACTTTTAACTTTAACTGAAGTTATTTATTTTAAAAGTCGTAAGGATGCGGTAGTAAGAAAGTACTAATTTAGATTTGCTCAATTGCTCAGAGTTTATTTTTTCTTTACTGGCCATTTCCTTCCACAGTCGGCATTGCTACTTCATTGATTTCATTATTCTTTTACACGCTTAATACTTTCGTAATTAAATGGACTCTGCTTTGCAACTGTTTTCTTTATTGTTTTGTTAATGTATTTGCCGTCGTGTTAGAATGTTATGCTGAGATTCTAGAACAACTATTTAATTAATTTATCTGAACGAGTTTAAAACGCCCAGCAAGTCGGATACATTGAGTGCTATAATTCACTGCACAACACGCCTGTATACACTATACAGGGTGGGGCTGAATTCGACCGGCAAACTTCGGGAGGTGATTCCTTATGAAGAAACAAAAAGAAAATTTACGGGACACTTCCTACCTAAAACAAATATTCAGGGTGGTATGGGCCCTTAATCATGGAAAATTTAAAGTTTACTTTTGTAAAATAATGGAAATGAAGACGCATTTAATAATGACAATTTGAGCATTGTTTTATACCACTGGGACTTCAAAATACACATTAGAATGACATCAATACCTTGCATCCTAATGCAAAATACTAGGGTGGCTACCCCTTTTATTACATGCCACTTTTCTACCATCAGGAATTACGAACTTTTAATACGGTTTTCTGCTAGAGAAGAACGTCAGAAGTAAAAAAGATCGCCTTGTTGTAAATGCGTAAGACCATCCGTTTTCGTGTAAAATTCGTAAAAAGAGTGGGCTGCAGTAATACAGTTCTTACTACATAGGCAATACAGAGTACACGTTTGAATGGCTGGCTGCCGTACCAACTGCTTTGACTAAGGGATGGGAGAGAATGGAGGCCTAACATCTCATCAACAGCTAAGATCATTAAATACAGTAACACAAAGAACTGAACAATGTCAGAGAACCGGGAAAGGAATCGGCCATTACCAATATCAAGGGATTCAACCCATCATTCGCCTGGAGTGATTTCGGGAAACCATGGGGACCAGGAACAAGGATGGGCGGAGTCGGGAATCGAACCCGTAGATTCCTGCAACGTGATACACTTGCACCACCTCGCTCGTTGACAAGAATGACGGAATGTTATTGGATAGTGTTATCACAAACAAGGTTACAGTACAAGTAACAATTTATTTTAGAACTGTCTGTGCATTTAGGTACTGCTATTTTGTAATACCAGTTGTAACGTTTAGGTTTGAGCCCTTAATTACAGGCATTTAATCTTTAATTCCTGGTTATGTTAATAACATCATTTGAATGGTATTTGTTTTTGCTGTGTTGGGGCTGACTTTATTACTTATAATTTTTAAGTGTTAATGTTATTTAATTTTTGTTATTATTTTATAAAGAATTATGAGTATGTAAGTAACAAAGCCGTTTGGTACAGCACTAGATCTATTTGGGCAAGCCATATAAACATTTTAAGTGCAGTATAGATTTACATACTCTTCGTCGGAGTGCAGTTGGCAAAGAATAAGCACGGACGCGACTGAAGGAAGGGACTGTTCCATGAACTGTGATGGCGAATGGACGTGTGTGAGCCACCGAGCTTCCCTGGGTCGAAGTCCTGTGCTTTTGAGTTCCACTGAAGGAATGAAGGAAGGTTGTCCCACTGGTCAGTCCAGGAGGCTTGCTGAGATCCTCCCATGTTGCAGTGGGAGGTTTAAAAATGAAGAATCCCCTGTGAAAGCTCCATCTCAGTAGTGTTAACGTCCCGAAGCCGCGTTTCCCCGAACAGAAATGTTCAGTAATATTTTTGGACGTATATTGTTTAAACTCACGGAGACCACTGAAATGTAAATGGCCTACCTGAGCATAGATAGTAAGTGAAAACTACCAGTAATTGATAGACAGAACTGAGAACTTAATTTGCCGTACGTGTGTGCTACACGTTGGTTTGTCGTCCTGCACTTTGCCATGTTATCAAAACTTACTGAACTATCCTTATTTTCACTTCTACTTCTTCATAGTATTTGAGATCATTCATAACTTATTTTCTCAGTAATCCTTTCATGTAAGTTTATTAGGACGGCCAGTAAACTTTAATGAAGACATGAATTAAACGTATTACTTTATTTTGGACAGAGATTTTGGTGTCGTCAGTAGTATTCCATTTTATACTGTAGTGTTTGTATGTACGACGTCATATTACGATCTGTCTTTAGTAGTCTGTTTTCTGTTTGCCCCTACATAAATTTGGTTTTTTTAATCACACATTGCTGTGAAAATACTTCAATGATTGTAATATAAATAAGAAAATATTACACTGTGTAGTGTATTTGGATCCATAAAGTTCACTGAATTCACTGTTGTGTACTCTAATGCATTTCGAAAGTTATAAAAATGGTAGAGTATTATACATCTTTTGAATACGATGACATAACATTTAATATTACGTGTTCTTCTGGATGACCTTACAAAAATTCCAATTCGTGTCCTCACTTTTAATGTCCCACCTCGCTTGTTCGAGATGTCGTAATGACTGCAGATTTTTATATGAACTGCCGGAATGCATACCTCTGTTACAACGAAGACGTGTATTGATCAGTACGTAGGTACCAGAACTGGATTCTTCTCGCAACTGCCCACGACCCACTGTATATGTATGTATTCCTCGTTAGTCGACTACAGCGATACATGTACAGGAACGTGAGGAATACGAATCGTATGTCTGTGATCACACTCTTGACTTTAAGCACACAGCCAAATTATTGCGAATGTAACAGTACTCCATTGTTAATGTAACGTGTACAGTATGTGCATATTCCTCCATTATTGTCAACGAGCGAGGTGGTGTAAGTGTATCCCGTTGCCCATCCTTGTTCCTGGTTCCCGTGGTTTCCCGAAATCACTCTAGGCGAATATGATATTGGTCATGGCCGATTTATTTCCCGGTTCTCTGACATTGTTCAGTTCTTTGTGTAATTCTATTTAATGATCTTAGCTGTTGATGAGATGTTAGTCCTCCATTCTCTCTCATCCCTCAGTCATAGCAGTTGGTGCGGCAGCCAGCCAGTCAAACGTGTACGCTGTATTGCCTGCGTAGTAAGAACTGTCTTACTGCAGCCCACTCTTTTTACGAATTTTACACGAAAACGGTTGGTCCTATGCATTTACAACCAGGCGACCTTTATTTTTACTTCTGACGTGCTTCTCTAGTAGAAAACCGCATTAAATGTTCGTAATTCCTGATGGTAGAAAAGTGGCATGTAATAACAGGGGTAGTCACCCTAGTATTTTGTATTAGGGTGCAAGGTATTGATGTGGTTCTAATGTGTATTTCAAGGTCTCAGTGGTATAAAACAATGCTCAACTTGTCATCATTAAATGCTTCTTCATTTCCATTATTTTACAAATGTAAACTTTAAATTTCCCATCATTAAGTGTTCATACCGCCCTTAGTATTAGTTTAAGGTACGAAGTGTCCCGTATATTTTCTACTTGATTTTTCATAATGAATCACCTCTCGAAGTTTGTCGGTAGAATTGAGCCCCATTCTGTATACTTCACTGCAGCAGTCGGTTTTAATTTTTCAGTAAAAGAAGCGCGCTGGTTAAAGTAATTTTAATGTGTAAGAAGTCGCGACCCGCGAAAGAGAGACAAGATTGTGTCAGCTTTATCGCATAAGTTAAACATTAAGTCATAGATCTTGTATGTTGCAATTAATTATTATTTCAACAGAAAGTGGTGCTATTTTATTTACTCCTCATTGGAGACAAAAATATACGTTAATAATTACAATACATTTTTATATTAATAGGTTGTACAGTTTTCCACGCTACTGAAAATGTAACAACATATAACTCTAACAAGTTTTTTTTTAAATTAATGTATACATTAGAAACGTAATGTATAGGAGCACACGTAATAATAATTAAGTTAAATACTTGTATTTTTATGCACGAAACCCGAGTATATTATAAAAATACTTGTGTATCGTAAAACCAAATAACTTCTCTTTATTTAGATACTAATAATTAAGTACTCTTCTGCAATAAATGCGACCAGATTCTACTGTATTCACCCTTATTATCCTCTGTACATGATAGTTTGGATTATTAGTGTATGGTGTCCATGTACATCTGTGTTTTATCCAAATTTGATTATATTTTTTAATAAAAATTAATAGTTTGGAGTAAATGAATACGCTGAATAGCGAATATGTACGTGAATATTTTCCAACAACTGTCGTAACTGTCCAATTTGTTAATAATAGACATAGTAATTGTGTTGTCATCGTCAATTTTTGTCGCCTATTTTTCATGCACCTTAGTTCGTTGTTTCCTTTTACTGCTCTACTTTTGTTTCTGTGGCGTATTTATTTATACAATAACTAGTTCTTCCGAAATTAATTTATGTTGTTCTGTTCTTGTATTGTTTGTTGTTTTTCTGAATACGACTTTATTCTGTTCCGGAATTGTATATATGTTATCGGTTTGATTGGCAACAGTTAATACAGGTATTTCTGTTTTTTTTTTATTGACATGTGTTATTTTTTGCAACTTGGCAACATATTCTCGCAGTGGCGTGCGCGGATATAAAATAGTTCCGTTTCTAACACTAACACATTGAAGGACTTGTTGTAAGATCACAAGAGGTTAGACATTCGCTCCACCACGTACTTACTCCGCAGCTTATGACAGACTCTCAATAAGTCCCTTACAGATCCAGCATGGTCCTCACTGCCGTCAGTCATACAGTGAAATAGCAGCAGCGCGTCTCCAATAAGATTATTCACGAGCATGGTTCTATTTCTGTGACCTACATGGCGTCGTTGACGTCACAAGATCGTCGTATATACGAAAATTATGTTAAGTGTGTCATAAGCATTGTCATTAAGCGAAGAAAGTGTTGTAAAATGTTCACATTTCGTATAGTTGTTTTATTGTGCTGCGAGTTGTTATTCGGATAAAAATTAAATCTAACCTGTTTACAGGAACGTCAGTTTGTTAAGTCCTCATTTATGAACAAACGAGCGACCAGGGTAGCACTAGTTATCTATAGCCAAGAATTAAAGTCTATATATACATTGGCATGCCGTACACTTCTAAGTCTCGATCCTTAATTTGTTATTATTGTTGGTTAGTTAAATAATTTATTTGAAGGGAAAATATGACACAAAATTGGCAAAACAAAAAAAAATGTTGATTTTGTTTGAAAATTTCACCAGATTCACTCCATCGGTTTTGAGTCCATTGGCAACATTCATACACACATCCATATATATATATATATATATATATATATATATATATATATATATATATATATATATATATAGGCCATTCGGAATAAAGTGAGCACTAAAGATTTAACCTTTGAAAAAAATCACTAGCCGTTACTGCATATAAGTCAACATTAACAACAGTTACATTATTGTTTGTATGGTTGGTAGCGAATAACTGCATGTAGTTCCGTGTATTTTCTTATATTAATACAGCATTAGTGAAACAACATCAATTGCAAACGATCTCTCTGTATTTAATATACTTAATATTTATTTAAGTTCTGACGGACATACCTACTGACTGTATAATTTTCTATAATTAGCGGCAGCACAAAGCGACGCAATCGAGTCGATTATCGTTGGCACATGCCGCTAACTCTTCGAGCCACAGAGGTAGTATAAAATTTCACCGACAGATGGCACCAGAGTTAGGTTTTCGCCGCTTGGAAGCGAATTGTGTCATTCAGTTTGTTTGGCCGTTGTGTAATGAATATCGGTTTCTGATAAACACGTATAAAAGTGACTGTTCATGAATATCATTGGTAAATTATGTGAAGTCATTAGTAATGTAAGTTGTTTTGTTTTATGATCGCCAGCCTGCGTATCTGGAAATATAAACAGCATTTTCCCCCTGTTTCACACATTAAGAAAATACGTTATTTATTGTTTCTCTTTACGTGCATCGTCGTCATTCATTGCAGTATGCTGAACGGAACTTGAATTCTTGAGTTGCGTGTGTCGTGTGTGTTTTTAGTGGCGGTTTTAATTTAAAAGTTCGAATACACTGTGCATGCATTTATGAGATTCGTAACGGCAATAGCGCCGTTAGACTAGACGCAGAGAAACCAGTGTTATAAGACGTTTACTCGCAGGTATTTATAACTAAGATTATTACTGAGTATAGCATATATTCAACGCCCGTGCATTTAATGAGTACATATTGTAGCTAAAATTTATCGGAGCACTGTAACGTAAATGTAAACATTGTACAAGACTATGTAAATAGAAGCACGTGGCAATTTTGATGTTTACATGTAGCGGAAACATATAAACTGGCAGAAAATAGAAATTAATCAGGGCTTTTTTGAGTTCTTACTTTATTCCAAATCACCTATATATATATATAGACACACACACGATGTTTCAACAAGCTGAGAGTTATCTATGATGACCTTTTTCCGTTATATTAAGACATTAAAAAATACAGGTTTCTTCGATTTACAGGGAACTAACAAGAATGCGCTGAAAATTCACAATGAAACCCGAAGTCAGAATAGCTTATAATGCGCTTATAATGCATGAATTTTTTTGTTCTTGTTTAAAAGAGCCATGCCTCTGTTGCTAGATTAACTGTGTTTGTCTATCAATTTTTTTTACGGTTAACAGACACTACAGCATGTAGAGTGACCTAACATATGGAAAGCATGTTATCAGCAAGTCTTAACGACACAATTGGTAGTAGCTATGTTGATGTTGGTCAGCCTGCACTGGGGTGTAGCCAAGGACCTGCGTCAAGTCACAGAGCCCAATATTCCACCAGTCTGTGAGTCTCTCAAAGGCAGCGGTGGAGACGAGACAGCTGTCATACAGAAGGCACTCAACTCCTGCGCCAAAGGTAAAGTCGTCCACCTGGCATCCGGCACCTTCGTCTCTGGGCCACTGACCATCCCCTCTGCCGTCGGCCTGTGGATTGATAGCGGAGCAGTGCTCAATGCCAGCTCGAACCCGAAGGCATATGACATAGGTAGAAACCTGTGTGGGACTCTGTGCAGTGTCAACACTGGCTGCAATCCCTTCATCCACATTAAAGGCGTAGCCGGCAGCGGGATCTACGGGAAGGGCATCATCGAGGGCCAAGGTGGAGTTCCAATGACAGACAAGGGGATCTCTTGGTGGGAGTTGTCGCATGAGGCGCAGGTGAAGAACACGGGCCAGAACTGTCCCCGCCTGATCGAGACCGACAGTTCCAAGGACATCATCCTTTACCAGATCACACTGAAGAACTCGCCTGTGCTCCACGTCGTCGCCAGCGCGACCGACGACTTCACGGCTTGGGGGGTCACAACCAACACGCCGGCCAACGCCCGCAACACTGATGGAATAGACCCTGCTGGTTCCCAGAACGTCACCATCGCCCACTGCAGCATCAGCACTGGGGATGACAACGTGGCTATCAAAGGAGATAGTGCTGCAAAGAGCCACGTCTCCATCACCAGCAACCACTTCGGCTCTGGCCACGGAATGTCCATCGGCAGCGAGACAAACGCCGGTGTCAACGACGTGACGGTTACATCCCTCACACTGGAAGGAACGACCAATGGTCTGCGTATCAAGAGTGACCGCTCAGTGGCGGTCTGGTGACAGGCATCAGCTACACCAACGTCTGTATGAGAAACGTGGAGAACCCCATCGTCTTGGACACGGCCTACAGCAAGTCAGCCAGCGGCAACAAGATCCCAGAGTTCAGGGGCATAACTTTCAACAACGTCAAGGCGGTGACAAAAGGAAAGTACGTTTTTAATGGATTCAGTGATGCCAAGCCCATTCAGGCCACCTTGAACAACGTGCACATCGCCAAGGGCTCTACTTGGACCATGAGCCATGCCAAGATTAGTGGCAAATATTCGGAGGATGCGAGCGGCAGTTGTTAGGATCCAAGAGCCAATGAGAAAAGTAAATTTAAATGTTTCATTCCAGTTATTAAAGTAAACATTTTATAATTCTTGTGTCATTAACTAATACTAAGTATTAAGTTATAGATATCCTACTTTGTTTTTTATTAAACGTTTATTATTCGTAATGTAACAAAACAGTAATTTTTTACTTTCTAGTTAATTGCATCTAATAAACCACTGGATTTGGCAATACTGGTTTTCTTAATCTTACACACTATGCTTTATATGTTGTTTATATTACAATTTGGAAATGTTGTCACAAATATCTGTGTACCATAAGAGAAGTTAACTTTTTTTCCTCTCATGTTTAGTTTATATTATGTAAGCTGTTTTATATATAACTCCTAGGTAATCAGAAAATACCTCATTACATTGACAAAATTCAAATCTTAATCTATTTTTCCACTGATCACTTTACCTTTACTGATCATCTTTCAAAATAAGCATTTTATACAAACTTGTGTGGGTTGATTTATGCTCAAAATAACGTCACACTGATTTTTTTTTTCCTTTTTTCCTTTATTAATCGTGGAAATTGTTTCTATTCATCAACTTAACTACATTTTAACATTACTTGTACTGCAAATTCTTTCAAATTAGTTTCAAACAATTAATTCTATTACTGTGTTTGAAGGGATTTTATACAAATGAGGTTAAGAGATATTTTGAAGAACAAAAACTTGAATAAGCTCATACATAGCACAATACACATACGGAAAATCCGGACATATCAATTCACTAAAATATATTATTATACACGTAAAGAAAACATACGGTAGTTGAATTTACAACACGGTTAAATATCAAGCAATTTCTTGTACGAATGCTATAAAAACACTGATTACCATCAGTTACAAAATAAAACAATGTAGAACATGTAGGGAACATGTTCTTTCCTTTTTATAAACTTGTAAAAACTCAAAAAGATAGCAAATTAAATGCCTTCACAACGACATTCACATCAGCAATGTTTACATCGACCATTGCACTTAGCTGAACAAGGCAACTTCAAGCATATGGTAAGTGCTGAATAAATAAGAAAAATTAGATAAATAACTGATCTCTAAGACAATATATATCCAATCACAATATTTAAGCCATACATAATGAATTTAAAGATGAGTTGAGAGAATCGAGGTAGTCGACTAGTATCCACTGTACAGAGCAAGATGGTGGAGCGGTAAACAGTGAACTCGCATTCACGTGCACCTCGATTCAATTCCAACTATAATCATTATTATTTAAGATTACTATCATTTTTTAAAAGCATACAAGGTGAATTTTTTAACGTTCGTTAATATAGGCCGTTGTTTACACATTTCCGTTCCTGATTATTTCAGCCATTCTTTGACATGGTCGACATCTATGTCAGATGTTCAACCTATCTTGCTGCAGTTTGAGTACCATGCATCGATGAGATAGTCGGTAAGTAATGAGTAGCATTATTTGTCAGTTTCAGATCGTCCAACACTCAAATATTTAACTCGTGTCAAAAATGATTTTACTGTGTTCAATGATCTTAATCACTCTTGGTTCGAATATCATTGAAACTTATTAGAGCAAGCGAATCAGAAATTTTTTCTTAAGCCCCAGATAAAACTTTCAGGAGGATTAAGTCGAAAATTCGCTCTGGGCTTACAATGGATTTGTAAACTTCTGAATGTTAGTAAAATCGCAGACGCGCATTATTGTAATGTGTAGTCCCAGATAATAAAGTGAGAGATTAAATCAGAAAGAAAACTAGAAAAAAATTAACTGCAGACAAAAGCATCAGTACACACAAAAAAAAAGCATACAGCAGTATTTTCACATATTGATTCGTTTATTCAGAAAAACTTATAACAATGTACATAAGTTTATATTTTTGTTGCATTATATTGTACAGTACAAATGGTAATATGTATACTAGAAAGGAAATTTGTTTGTATTGTTATTAATGAAACTACTAGTAAAACTTTTCATGTCAGAGTCATAACTATTGTGTGAACTTGTGCCAACATAATAGTACATTTGTTAAAGTATCGAATAGTGCCAGCGTATATGTTCCGCTGTTTATTCTTGAATTCTAACAGCTGCCAGTAGCATCCTCGGAGTATTTTCCGCTGATCTTGGCGTGGGCTTCTGTCCAGGTCGAACCTTTGGCGATGTGCACGTTATTCAAGGCGGCCTGGATAGGTTTGGCATCACTGAATCCGTTAAAAACGTACTTTCCTTTCGTCACTACCTTAACGTTATTGAAAGTTATGTCCCGGAATTCTGGGATCTGGTTGCCGCTAGCTGACTTGTGGTACGCCGTGTTCAAGACGATGGGGTTCTTCACGTTCCTCATGCAGATGTCAGTGTAGCTGATACCTGTCACCAGACCGCCACGTGAGCGGTCACTCTTGATACGCAGACCATTGGTCGTTCCTTCCAGTGTGAGGGATGTGACCGTCACGTCACTGACACCGGCGTTTGTCTCACTGCCGATGGACATTCCGTGACCAGAGCCGAAGTGGTTGTTGGTGATGGAGACGTGGCTCGTTGCAGCGTTACCTCCCTTGATGGCCACGTTGTCATCTCCAGTGCTGATGCTGCAGTGGGCGATAGTGACATTCTGGGAACCAGCAGGGTCGATGCCATCAGTGTTGGGAGCATGTGCCGGAGTGTGGATGGTGACGCCCCATGCAGTGAAGCCGTTGGTTTGACTGGGGACAACATGGAAATCGGGCGAGTTGATCAGCGTTATCTGGTACAGGGTGATGTCCCTAGAGCTGTCGATCTGTATCAGGCGGGGTCGATTGAAGCCCGTGTTCTTCAGATCCCACCAAGTGATTCCCTTGCCCGTCAGTTTAACCCCACCTTGGCCGTCGATGGTGCCCTTCCCATAGATCCCGCTGCCGATCGCGTCCTTGATGTGGATGAAGGGACTGCAGTCTCCGTGGTTGGTCTGTGTGCCACACAGGTTCCTGCCCTGGTCGTATTCCGTCGGGTTCGAGCTGGCCTTGAGCACCACCCCAGTGTCGATCCACAGGCCGACGCCAGAGGGGATGGTCAGTGGGCCAGAGACGAAGTTGCCCGATGCCAGGTGGACAGTCTTGCCCTTGGCACAGGAGTTGAGTGCCTTCTGTATGACAGCTGTCTCGTCTCCACCGCTGCCTTTGAGAGATACGCAGGCTGGTGGAATCTTGGGCTCTGTGACTTGACGCAGGTCCTTAGCAGCACTCTCGTGTAGGTTGACTATTGTCAGTATAACCAATACAAGGAATGTCCAGGAAACTTGTTGAGAGTCTGAATGCTTCATGTTTGGTGGCACTGATATCTGCAGAGTCTGTAAAATTGACACAACAATAATGCATAGTCTCAAAAGTC
>PNEQ01106985.1:0-30143 GCA_003012365.1 Medauroidea extradentata | reverse complement strand
GAAAAAGTTCTAAATCCACCGTCAAGACCAGCAGACCTACACATGTTAAACGGAAGAGACACATAAGAAACACTAGCTCCACTACATCTGAAGAAGAAACTGATGCCGATGACCCGGTTCCATTGCCTCGTAAAATTACCAGACAAATGTCTCAACCACAGTACACTACTACTTCAGATAAAGTTGTCCCTGAAAGTAGATCTACATGCACAAGTAGTGATAGTGAATGTGATTCTCAGTCCCCTGATGAACTGTTTCAACCTAGACCTACTGCTGATGTTTCAAGAGCCCAGCTCATTTCGGAGCTAAAGAAATTAGACGTAGAAGATGGAGCCTATTATGCTGTTGACTACGTCAGTAAATGGTATGTAGGGAGGGTTCTTGAAAGAACCAACTCTTTGAGTGTCGTCAAAATGAAGTTCTTGGAACAACTTGGAACACTCTTTCGTTGGCCAAAACGAGATGATGTAGACACAGTCAGCATGCACTTAATATTTTGTGGACCTATTTCCATAGAAGGAAACAATCCATTCTCACTTTCTCCAACCCCAGTTGTGATAAACAAACTGTGGAATGAATTTAAACAAACTTTCAAAGGAGACAAGGCTGTTGTTGCAAAATGAATAAACTTAGTGTCTCTTATTATTGATGCTACAGCTATATTTTTTAGTTTTTCAATTAAGCTTACATGATAAAGTATTTTTGTAGGTAAATTGTGTGTTCTGCTTCGCAAAAAAGGGTGTTTTTTTTTCCAAAGGAACACAAGTAAATGATTAGTTTTGTTAATGAAGACATTTGTAACAAACTGTAAAACTCCAAACCTTTTCTCCAAATGTGTTTTGTTGTTCGAGTTTCAATTTGATGACTTGTGTTGTGTGTGGAATTTTTTAATTAGGTACTAAATGATTTACAAATGATTCAGTATGTTTTTGTTTTGTTCCTATTTACCTTAGATCCATTTCCCTTGCATTGATGCATATAAACAACCCATGTTCCTATTTACCCCATTTCACAGGGGTAAATAGGAACGCTGAATTTGTTTTTAAAAAATGCTATGGGCGATAAACAATAACATCATACTGCCCTTTTATAGTAATTTTGGGAAGCCGATGTTACCCTCTTTTCTGTGATATTAACTATTAACCCTTTTAAAAATTGTATGTTTCGTGAGCATGCTAAGAAAACAGAGTTTTGTTTAATGTTCCTATTTACCCCAGTTTACCCTAAACAAAAGATTTGACATTACGAGTAAATGCCTTATTTACATTGTGCGCAAAAACCATACATGTACTAAAACAATTAATTTCTAATAAAAATATTTTAATCTAGCCAATTAACTGTACTTCAGAATTGCACAAAACAAATCCTTGAAATACTTCAAATTGCGAAAGAAACGTATGTGATCCTACATACCGAAGTAATCTGCTTTGTACAAGTATACCGTATGTTTCTTTGACAGACCTGTAAACTTTCGAACTGCTCCGGCCTTTGCTTCAGACAATTATGTAAGGGAAGATTTTAAGAGACATGCTACCGAGTTGATATAAATTATGGTATTTTCGGCTTCTTTGTTCTAAAAAAAATGTCTCTCCTAGTCTCGTCCAGGGAGGGGATTACGAAAACCCTTGCTAGAAACGATATACACTTTTTTAAAAATCTTCTGCCAAGCAGTACACTATTCTTTTTAAACCATAAGACTTCGACTTAAGGGGAAGTGTTAGACAATTTTATAGTATTTTCAGTTTTTGAGCTGTAAAATTTATTAAAATTGTATTATCAAAATTTTATCTCGACAGAGCATAGGAAATATTTTTGGTAAACTGCTTGACATAAACAATAATGTAATATTTCATTAATTTGTCATGTATTAGCATTGAAAGATAATTACAGGTTAACTTTTAAGAATTCGCCACATTGAATAATTGTATTTTTTACTTTTTAGAAATTGACCAAGGTAGGTCCGTAATAGATCTTACTGAATCCGTAATTTAGTCCCCTCCTCTTCCTAACTCGTGAACTGTGATTCTCATCCCCTCAAATTTACCGATCTAGCTATGTGTCTACATAGGAGGCCGCGGTGGCCGAATAGTCAGATCATTCGCCTCCCACCAAGGCGATCCGGATTCAACTCTCGGCGGGTTTTCTCAGAGATCTCCCGTTTCCCCCCGTCACCTCATTTATGCGCTTCACCATACTCACCTCATGTCACCCCTCACCAGCGCTAAATACCTCAATGTAAAGCGCATACAAAAATCTCTCGCCCTGTCTTAATATCTACATAACATCAGTTTATCAAGCCATCTACTTATCTAGCAAACCACTCATATATCTACCGACCTCATTATCTATATTGTTATTTGAGCCTGCCTGTCGACCGAAGACTCAATATGGCCTCAGGTGGGTGTATTATGTTCAACAGCTTCGTAATAATAAGACGTGTGAAACGCACACATATTTGTCCGAATTAAAAGGGTTTCCGCCCTTATTTAAGGCTCTCTTCATACTGGGTTATTTCAGTTTTAGCTTTTTTTTTTTATTCTGAAAAGGAAAACATTAAGTCTCCAATCATATCCCAAATGCTAAATTACATTGCGCAACAATACAGGTATCACGATTGAAGTGTTAACGTATAATTTAAGCAGCAGATAGCGAGGTAGTGTAGCAATTCCTCATATTCACAATTTTCTGAACAGATAGCTACATAAATACTCGTCAACAGCTCAATCGTGATACTTTATTGTAGCGCAGAGTAAACATAATTTGTTGTGTAGTCGCAGATTTAACATTTTTCTCCTCACAACTTACGAGAATGTGAAACAGTAATAAAATTCAACGTAGCGACTGATGGCAATGATTTCTGCACTAAATGCGTTTGAATGAAACATGTTTACGGGCACGCGCCACTAAGAAATCTATGCAGTGTGTTTGTAAACAGGTTGTTTTTTTAAATGAAACTATTACACATGCGCCCATTGTCCCAACGTACTAAGAAAATACTTTGAACACGATCGGAATGTCCGCCGCGCCCTTCAAATGCGTTGCAGCGTGTTCGTAAACAGGGTTTTCTACGAAAATGTTCCACGTGTGCCCGTTGTGCCAATGTCCGAAAAGAAAACAAACTTCAGACAAGGTCGGAACCTCGTCGTTAAGAAGCCACGCTCATTAAAAACACTGCTTCCAAGCCCTCCAACATGGCTAAAAACTGCCTTTTCAGACTTCCGTACTTCAATATATACTAACTAGATGTGCGTGAAACTCATTAGACCTGCACTGAACTTAGTTGCAGACTTTCCACCAATAAAATCATATGATCAGAGCTTAGTGTCCCATAGTAAAAACCGTTCGGCGGGAAGCTTGCATGCTAGTTCAGCGCTTGGCTCGTTGAGGCGACGCGGCATCTGATGTGCGCTTCAAGGTCGACCTTACTGCTCCGTCGCCTGTAAGGGCGCGGTTCACCTAAGTTTTATTTTTTTTATTTTTATATGTGTACCAGTTATTTTTTTCTTATTTTAGAAATAAATTGTGATTAAATCTTCCTCTTAGGAAATTTGTGTATCTCTCAAAGTTTTTTGCGTAATGAGTCGTAAACGTCAAAATTTGCAATATACGGTTTTATGTACGCCACTAAAACCAACTGAAATACCAAACCGAAAAAATTCACAGTCACAATTTGTGTCTAAAAGAAGAAAAAAAATATCTGGCACAAATATAAAAATAAAAAAAAAGACGTTGAAAACTGAGGTGAACCATGCCCTTAAGGAGGGTTCCTACATAAATGAGACCTGGCCTGAGCGAGCGTGTTCTCGTCTGAGAAGGCACACAATTTCTGCAATTTTGAATTGTTTTGCTTCTTTTATAGTTTTTTGTATAAAATTATTTAGTAGTGGATTTCAAAACATATGAAGCAGTAGCCTTGGCCTTGTAGTTTCAGTGTTATTTTATTTATTTATGTTCATAGGTTTTAGCGGCATATAAGAACTAAAAACGTGTAAAAAATTTGGCCTTCGAAGTGTCATTATGGGAAAACTGGGCGAGCCATTTATATTCAGTGGGGCAAATGCACTCCTAAGCAACGTCTACAAAACTAACACTATTTCATACAAATATAAACTTGTGATTTCCCCCCACTTGGATAAGTTGCATGGTAAAAAATGTATCGGCGGGGATCTTGCATGCTAGTTCAGCGCTTGGCTCGCTGTGGCGATGCGGCATTTCATGTGCGTTTCAGCGTAGCCCTTACAGTTCCGTCGCTTCTGAAACCTCTAACGTTATGGTAGGTGACGGCCTTGACGCCCTTAAATTCTGATTGCTCAGTAGTCGACATTCCGACAGTAAGCGGCGTCATTCCGCTACGTAATTCGCAAAGTACGAGTAATAACAGCGTGTGACGGGCGAAGGAAGGAAGCGGGTGGCTCGCTGGTGGGGAGGTTGAAGTGTTGCAACAGCGCGCGCGGGGGTCCAGCCAGGTGCCAGGTGCTGCGGCGGCATCAAAAGGCTCGCCCTCCGCGTCAACGCAAACACCGGGTCCACCTCTCCCCGGGCTATAAACCATCCCTTACACAACACAACCAGCCGACCCTCCCAGACACGCATGCTTCCATACACACGGGCCGCACCATCCACCCAGGACCTACGCTGGCTGCAGTCATGTTATATCATTCTTACTGCACGTTACAAAGTCTGCGTCTTTTCTTATATACCTGGTTCACTTTCAAGTGAGCACAGCGCAACACTTATAATAATTAAAAAATATATTTATTGCGGCTATACAAGCAAATTTTGGGAGTTATGAAATGTTTACACAAGTTTTTAGTTACATGGAAACTTTCGTTTTTAAGTAGTCAAATTATAGACATAATGGCTTGGAGAAAGTTGTAAGCAGTGCTCACTTTATTCTGAACGGCCTATAGCAGAGATTGGCACAGGAAAAAATTATTACCCTAGTTACTCTGCTATCGCGAACGGCTCTAATAAAACACAAAACCATTGTAAAATTAGATTTAACCTGGCTTGATAAAGAGGGAAGAAATTTTATTTAATTTAAATAATAATTCTACTTTATTAATGATGCAGTTAAGGCGATGTCGCCATGTCTTACACTAGGCCATACAATTTCTGACTATAACTTATAATTATTACACGACATTTCAAACTAAAATCTAAGGCAATAGTGTAGTTAAAGGCAAAAATTAATTAGCGATACACGAGAAAACTAAAATAGCGTGATAATTTACGGAGTAATTTTAACAACATGCGAGTTAACAAAAAAATCTGAACTATAAAACTGAAAAATAACATAATTTAAGCCAAAACGGTTACAAATAATAACGACTAAATGTACAAGTGAGATGAAACTCTAAATAAGTGAAAAACATATTTTTGGCATTCAAATTATCAACTTCACATAACTTCACAAAAGCTCTGTGATTGGGAAGTTATACCTTTTACTGGTACCAGCGCTCAAGCGGCAGAAATTATCACAGTGTTGAACTGAAAATAAATATTTCTAACCTGTGCTAAAATCAACCTTACCTGGATATTTTTATTCATATAAGACATGTCGGCTGCGCGTGTCAGCACTTGTGTTAACGTGGGATCTCTTTGCGCTTTATGAAGTTATCATTTAACTCGAAAAATAATTTCACAGCGCTCGTACAATATGTTCGGTATTATATAATAACCAATTTTTACATACGCGTCAGCTAATGAATCTGAAAATGCGATAATATATTTACAAATTAAAAGTATTTAACTATGTCACAAATACTACTCAAATTAAAGGGATTTATGAATTTATAACAAGGTAATATTATATTTTACTAGAGCGCGATATGTATAAAATTTTAATAAGTATTTCTAAACGTACAAACAATTAAAATTTCAACTTGCCTCGTGAAGCCTCACAGGGAAAACCGCTATCAATTCCAATTTATGTCTTTTTAGGAACAAAATGTATTTAAATTTCATCACTAAAATTCACCCCAAGTTAAAGCAAACAGATACCCAGTGATTTATTCAAAGTCAGTATTGACGGAATGTTGTAGTAGTATAACTTGTAAATACGTTTAAAGTAGGGCGGTTTCAGATGCAACTAGCATTAAAACGTATGTGCTGTAGGGAATTCTTTCAGTAGGCCTACACATTTTACACTCTTAACGCAGCTAAATTCCCAAAAAATGTCACTGAAACGAGAATTATGATTTTAAAAAATCCAAAATTGCAACACTACTTCCCTTGTGAGGTTAATTCTACTGCAGGTTAAGGCCTTGTTACGGAGTTTTGCAGTGATTTCGAAAATATTATTTTTATTGCTACCTAATACTCATATCAAAATTTCGCTGCACAGTTATGACACTTATATGTTATAGGCCTAATTTGTAGCTGAATTTTTTGTAAAATTATACTGAACGGGTTTTTTTATTTCATTACCCAAAGTAGCACGTTTTTCGTCGTGATGAAAAGCAAAAATGAAGGGAATTATTTTTTTTTTTTTTTGCTGGCGAATAGTACATTATTTAAAAAAAAAAAAAAAACGCGTCCACAGTATTGTGCATCGTGTGATTGCACATAGACCCAATTTTTTTTCAAAACTTTTGGTTAAAAAATATATTTGAGTTATTGGCACCAGTCTGAAAAAAAAAAACTCTGGAACAAGCCCTTAAGAAGCTCAATGCTATTAATTTGTCAAGGAACAATTTCCATCACTAGCTGTGCTGGTGTCGGTAGAGGGCGAAATGAGACAGAGTTTTCGTGATTATGGAAGCAATTTCATATATATATTGTTTTGCGGATGAAATCAGAAAACTGAAATGACTTGGTTTTTCAATATAAAAAAACCTACACACCAAGTTAATTTTATCTTTACACAGCCTACGTAAAATTTCTTTCCTTTTATAAATACCCTTACCGATCACAGCGCAACCGGCAAGGGAAATGTTCCTTTAGCCAAACACGCCCATAAGATATTCGATTACATTCCTAACCGGTAGTACAATTAACCTTATGTGTGTCTGTGTAGTGTACTTAGCTTCGGCTGTTTTCGCTACTTCAATCGTCTACGGTCGGCTTTTTACGCCACAATTTCCTACCTTGACGCAAACTAAGGTTAATTTAACTACAGGTTAGAGAGAGCAATGTTAAAAGTTTGTCATAAGGGAAATGTCTGCCGCTTGAGCGCTGGTACCGGTAATTGGTGCAAACTGACCAACCACAGAGCTTTGTTGAATTTTAAGTTACATAAAGTGGACAATTTAAAACGCGAAATTGGTTTATTTACATTTTAAAATTAAGTTAAATTACGTCTGTTATTTCCAAACCTATTTAAATTTAATTTTACTACACTTTCGTATTTTTCTGGTTCCTTAGCGATAGCAGTGGAACTAGCAGCACAATTGTTCCCTGTACCAAACTCTACCATAAGGAAACACATTTTCTTGCTAACTTGTGGTAGACTTAATCTTAAAACACACTAACAAATGTTAACTTAAAATAAATAACCTAACAAACTAACCCATATATATATATAGACATAGACACAGAGAGAGAGAGAGAGAGAGAGAGAGAGAGAGAAAGAGAGAGAGGGGATGGCTTGTCCTGCGTGGTTGGAAAATGATTTTTTTTGGGAGGGGAGGTGGAACAGAACAAAACTTTAAAGTAACTACGCGATAGCCGAAGAGGTTGAACTATGCGTGTGGGTTTAATGCCCAGACAATAGTGTGTGAGGTGCTGTTTGGGTAGCTATTCTTGAACACCGGCTGCGTACGAGATTCATACCTACGAAGATTGTTCCTATGGTCGGCAGCTTGTAAACTTCGAATTATTTTACCAGTTACTCATATTAGAAAACATTGGATTTCAATAAAATTGATACTTAAACAATAACGAAAAATCGGATTTACGACATTATGGAGTCATACTACCAGAGAATAACTGTAATATGGTCCAACTGAAGTTCGTAATAAAGTAAGCGACTTTTAAGAAATACAAATAAATTTATCAGTTTCAAGGTATCCTATAGGTTGCGCCTAAAATATTGGAACAAGTGCCATTGTTTGTGTGCCAACTACATGTTACCATTTGCAAAAAAAAAAAAAAAAACTTGAAACGTTTCATGCTTTAAACATGTAAATAAAAAGTCGCTGTAACAGAGATTAACTCTTACATTTAAGTAAATTATTTTAAAAAGTATATAAGCATCCAGCCAAACAACTTTATGATTTGTAAGTGCTCGCGAAATTAAAATAACAAATGACAAACTCCCAATATGTTTTACTTTTTTTTGTTTCATATATATATATATATATATATATATATATATATATATATATATATATATATATATATGGTAACTGGTTTGGTTTGCAGGGACGACACAATGTTGAAAGGGCGTATCATATGCGATTGATTTTTATAAATCATACACATCAAGCCAAAATAATTCCCGCCGAGAGGATAAAGAAAATCTTAGGGCATAGTATTTTCGTTAAGCCGAGGTTCACTTAACGCACTAACAAAGCAACACCAAACACTAACACACTTACATTACGCATAGCTAGAGCCCACGATTTGTGGTGAAAAGAATCCTGCAATAGTTTGTTTCAACGTCTTGCGTGCACATCTGCAGGTCAGCTTCTTGATTATTGGCAGAATGTATGATTTCACAGGCGTGGCTCATTTGACGGTTACTGCGACGACACAGTCTGTTATTTGCGGGTAAAACCCCGAGACGCTGAGAATTTTAAACAGCCAATCACTGACCACGAAACACAGCTGCATAAGGCATTGAAAGAAATTGTTCCAGAATTCTTTTCACCAAAAATCGTGGGCTCTAAATAGCCCTAGCATAGTATTACGACAATGGCGATACATGTCGTGAAACTGAACATATTTATATAGCACGGTCGTAGAAGAACAGGTCTGGACACTCGCCTGGATATTTGACCCCCTTGTTGTTTGGCTGTAGTTCACCAAGTTACCGAGAATATTGTGTTTTATTGGCGCTGATGTTACGGCGGTCGGACTAAACTCCGCCCACTTCCTTTCCGCTAAGATAAACAATTTATCAAAACCTATTTTTTATCAATTTACGAAATACTTTCTTCGCTCACAATTTTAAGAAAAGGCTCCAGCAATCTTTATTTACTTTATAAATTTAACAATGGGAAAAAGTGGACGGAGTTTGAGTCCGACCGCCCGGAAAACAGCGCCAAAAAGTACGGCATTATCGGTAACTTGACGAACTACAGCCAAACAACAAGGGGGTCAAAGAAAATACATTGTTAGATAGGCGAGTGTCTAGACCTGTTCTTTTACGACCGTGTTATATAGTCTACTTCACAATCATAAACGTGTACCAAACTAGACGTTTCTCTGCAGCGCAACCAACACATTTATCGTTTCAAAAGTACCCATTTCTGCCAACTGACAGATAATAATCACAATCTGCCCTATAACTGAATCGACGTCTTACAAATATCTTACAAGATAAGATAACTGTTGTCGTGACGTGACGTTTACGATATATTGTTTCTTCAAAGTTAAATATGTATACACATATCAGCTCAGCCAGCCACGGAAATCCTAACCCCATACTTCAAACAGCTAAGAGCCCAGCAGCTTGGTTTCTTTGCCCTCAAAGAACCGTTGAGAACTGAAGGCACAAGAACAGAGTGAACAACACTCAATGCTATTAAACGAACACACGTGTAGTCTCAATTGCTAGACGAACATAAAATTGAATTCGGCAGGACTATAAAATACATTTGCCTAGTTACAGGTTGAACTAAGAGCCATACTTTTATCCGAAGTTCCATTTTGTTTCAAGGAAAACGTGTTTAAAAAAAAAAACAGTACACGTAAAAACAGTTCCAAATAAATAAATACATTACGAAGATTTTTCTCTGAGCGGCTAACCTGTGTTTTTTTCCCTCCTATTGTAACTTTGTTTTATGTAATTAATAATCTCCTTGTTATATATTTAATAATGCATTTCATTAAAAGTTATATAATAACTCCATTTTAACTAAGGACTTTGTTAGCAACTGTGATATTTTTCCCGTAGCTATACTTCAGCATCTAGAAAAAAAAACTATGTATACATAAACGACTACAATGCATTGTTATGAATCTGCACAACAGAAACTACAGACGCATCAAACAAAACCCAATTATAGTAGTTTGTGTCTCGTAAAGAACTCTAATAACGTGGCATAGCAACGGAAAACGTGATTCTTAATTACATTTTAAACCTTTTTACAGTCGTACCAACACATTACTACCAAATGAATTCGACATACATTACTCAACTAGTAATTAATGTGCGATTTGACAAAATAAAAAACAAGTTAGTTATACAATAATTTTGAATATAAAAAAATCAGTTATCCTTTACACACGGCCGTAGAAGAACAGGCCTGGAAATTTGACCCCCTTGTTGTTTGGCTGTAGTTCACCAAGTTACCGATAATATTTTGTTTTAATGGCGCTGCAGTTAGGCGGTCGGACTCAAACTCCGCCCACTTCCTTTCCACCAAGATAAACAATTTATCAAAACATCTGTTTTTATAAATTTATGAAATACTTCTTTTGCTCACAAATTTAAGAAAAAGAAAAGGCTCCAGCAATCTTTATTTACTTTATAAATTTAACAATGGATAAAAGTAGGCGGAGTTTAAGTTCGACCGCCCGGAAAACAGCGCCAAAAAGTACGACATTCTCGGTAACTTGACGAACTACAGCCAAACAACAAGAAGGTCATGCAAAATACATTGTTAGATAGGCGAGTGTCCAGACCTGGTCTACGACCGTGTTCTACACCAACCACAGCATCCACCGTATAAAACGTGTTTCAGTAATGCCACTAACAGTGGGATACACTGCGAGACTACAATGGAACTGGATATTTAATATCTACACAAAATAATTGAACCGTCTTAGTTAATTATACGTGTAATAAACATATACTCTAATCTTAGATAATATTTTAAAACAATACAAGCGCAATTAGCAGAGTAAATTTAGTATAAAAAACTTACTGTCAAGATAATACAGCATATAGTGGTTTGAAAAACCTGTTTAAGTTCGTACACAATGGCGTCGGCAAAGCTAAAATCAAACAGACTTGACTTGACGTTTCCGACAAACTGAAAACCTAAGTCGAAGTCAAGATGATCGTTTGCAGAGAACCACCTTATATGTATATTGTAATGAAAGTATCGTTTTACATTCCAGCACTAGTATTTCATGAAAAATATAGCTGGCGTGTCTTGAATGCACTCGGAAAACTTTGTAAAAGCGTTCAAAAAATATTCTTAATGAACTGTAAAGTTGTCAATAGATGGCGTTGCTGTTTTTGCAAATTCTTATAAAATAAATCAAACATATAATTAATTATCCTTATTTTCGGAATATTTACGTGATATGCTTGTATTGAAAATATGTAATTGTTTATTACAAAATATTTTCGTTAAAAAAATATTCCCAGTACGTTTGCATTGTGTATTGGCGAAATACTTAAAATAACGGAAACGTACAGTCAAATGTTAAAAATATTCAATTGTGTATAGATATTTAGACGTTCTTTCTCGGGAGAGAACTGTCATACGAGATGAACTAAAGCCACAGAGTTCCACCAAGGTTATTCCTGGTGCCATTTTGTCAGCTGGCTGTGTAAGTGAACGATGCAATCAACAACAGGGTCATAGCACCGGCAACAGCCGAGGAAGGGGATAACTGGAAGGAAGAGGCAGAAAACTCCAGGGCCCTGCACTGCTTTATAATGAAGTGAGGCAGCGGATGGTGGCGGGAGTTGAAATATAAAATTTTGCAATCATCCCTTTATCGAGGCACAATATTTATTTTGAATTAAAAAACATTTAACAGCACACAAAACGTTATTATCTCAACATCCTTCACAAGTAGATTGACTATTTTGAACCTATCTTAGCTTTCTTCAATTTGCAAATTTTATTTCAAACTGAAAATACAAACTAGTGCAACACACACATTAGCAACGTAATTACACTGAAAGAATTGCAAATTATACTTCCTCTCCCCTACGCAATTAGTTTACCTTGCACATATTTTGACTTCTCACTCCAAGATGATATCGACCCTTATAGCAATTCGTGGGAAAGTTGAGGGAAAGGGGGCGGGATTAGAAAAAAAAGGGAGGGGGGGAAGATACAACCAAACAAGTTTACACGATTATTAACTTAAACATTAAGGTTTAAACAAACAGCAAAATTTCCCGTCACACTGATTTGAACAGAACCATATAAAACTGGACTTGATGAGATGCTTATTGAAATCTGCTGGACTCTGAAAGTTAACATAAACAACCAAACAAAAAAAAATACTATAAAACAATTTTTACTACTTTTTCGAGGAATGTGTTGGCAAAAAAGACGCCTTCAACTAGCGTTACTTCAGAGTAGGAATCATTGTTCCAAAATTACGCTGTCACAAATAGTTCACCAGGAACACATCATGCTATAGGCCATTCAAGATAATGTCCGTACGTTTTAAGACCCTTCTATCAAGCTTTCAGCTTAAGCGTTAAATATTACTTTTTATTGCGCTCCTAACAGTTAAATTCTGAGTGAGTTAAGAGATTCTGGTCAAGGTTTTTAGAGCTGGTGGGGGATGTCATGTGCATATGGAGCAGCGCCGAAATGAGGGGGCGGAGTAAACGGGAGATCCCCGAGAAAACCCGCCAGCCATGGGCATCGTCCGGCACGATTCCAAAATGTGAAAATCCGGGGACCCCGCCGCGCCGGGAATCGAACCCGGATAGCCTTAATGGGAGGCGAATGGTCTGACCATTCGGCCATCGCCTCTGAGAAATATCGGAATGACTAAAAATTAATTTTAAGGCCATGATCTTTCATTTATTTCAAACAATTGCAAATAACTTGGAATATTTTTAAACCACATACTTTGAAAAAATTTGAGGCTGTGTACAGTCATACGATACACAACTCTGTCAGAGCGATTTTTTTCTTCAAAGTAATATACCGTTTGCTAGCAAAAAAAAATATTTTGCTTCATTTTGGCTTATTTCGACTACTAAATTTGTGCTATTTCAGGGACAAAAATCTAACAATCCGTTTGGTGTATTGTAACAGAAAAAATTCAGATACAAACGATGATACAAGTTATTTAGTGTTAAAACGGCCAGAATGGATATTTAATAAATATATTAAATTGTATTTTTAAAAATGTTTTAGAAACCACTGCATAACTAAAGAAGGCCTTCAAAAGTATGCAGAACATGGCTAGTGCATACTATACTGTATCCATTCTAAGGTTGCAGCAGAAATAAACATTGTCACAGGTGAGCTCTCGACCATTGGTTGGCTGGTTAGTTAACAGTGTCGTTGCGACAGGAAATAGTTCCCACGCTAAATTTCTGTGTTTCAGTTCGGGATAGGTAATTGTATCGTTTAGTTGCGTTTTTTAATCCTCTATAATATATTATTACTCTGTGTGCATGACATACTATATGTGCATTGAATGGATTACCTACGACTGACGCAACGACGCCACGTCCATCGTGATTCCATTTCCTCCACAGCGAGGCGCGATTCCGTTTCTCCACTTGTCGCCAGTCGACAGCTCGCGAGACACGCGGAGGTGGTGCGGCGGTTTGTTGCACAGCCAATGTCGTTCAAGCGCGGGAACAGGCGGAGTGACACAAGCTGCAATCTTGGAATGGATAGAGTATAGACCATGTACGGCATATAACGCGTCTGTAGGCGCCAAGCAAACACTTACTGAGTAGCATACGGCCTGTCCCTTGCCGTCAGCGAGAACCTGATAGCAACACGACCACTTCTGCACGTGCGGTCTTCGTCGCCGCGTTACTTCGCACGACGGTGAGCAGTAAGGACGTAATCTTATCACAGGTGTCGCCCAACACCTCACTTACTCTAAACGGTTCAGCTCTTCGCTGTCACGAGAAAATCTGCAGTAGTCGTCAACTAATTTTTATTTTTTTAATAATACACAGGAATTGCATTGTTTCAAATATGTTTATACTTGTACGAGATATGGTTTGTTTTGTAGACATACATTGTGACTATATTATATTTTAATGAAACATTTTTGGCCTTCAAAATGTTTTATTATAATATCATGTTTAAGTCCAATTTTGCACTAAACGGTTTTATGCCTTAAAGGAAAGCCAACCGACTTACCGAACTGAAAAAAATTCATTCTGAATAATAAAGTTGTAGGCTACAGGATCGCCTATACAAAAATAAAAAAAAATAAAAAAACTTTTGAATTGTTATAAAAATATTGACTTTTCTAAGTTTTAGTTTCAAGTTTCAAAATTTTACTTATTGTTTTTGTTGTTACATAGGAGACCGTGTAACCTATAATACCGTTAGTATGTGGCTTTTTTTTATTATTTTGGTAAGTCAGTAGGTTTTCTTGTGAATCATAAAACCGTTTTATTGCAAATTTGGACTTTGATGTGGTAATGTAAAAAAACTACGAAAGCTAAAAATTAGCGTTACAATTCTTGAATAGTTAAAAAAATTAGCCACAATGTATGTCTTCAAAACAAACCAATATATCGTACAAATATAATAGTTTTTAAAACAGGCGCCCGCATGGTAGCCGTGTATGTGTGAGTGAGACACGGCGCAAAGGACGATGTTTACTGGCTCATCTGGTGCGGTATCGCCTCTAGCGCACGACACTTAAACGGTGTGTAGTGGTATCGTCGTAGGACACTCGCCTGACTGACACTTTCAGTGCTGACCCCATATTTTTATTGATGATAAGTTTTAAGCAAAGTCCAATACACCTTTCTATCGTAGTTTCACACGAATCGCGTGAGTAGTTGTTGAGATATGTATTGAAAAAAAAAAAAGCGTTTTGAGCCATTATGAGGGACTCCGAGTGAGTGATTTTGGACAGCGCTCAACGCAGAGGTCTTTAGCGCTGGTGAGGGGTGATATGAGGTGAGAATGGAGCAGCACCGGAATGAAAGGGCGGGAGAAACGTAAGATCCCGAGAAAACCCGCCGACCAGCGGCATCGTCCGGCACGAGTCTCACATGCGAAAATCCGGGGACCGACCCCGCCGGGAATCGAACCCGGATCACCTTGGTGGGAGGGGAATGGTCTGACCATTCGGCCACAAGGGACTCCGGAATGATCTTTCTAATTAACGTGATGTTTTAAAAGTAATATTCCTGCATCGCTTGAATCGTTTATTATTTTCTTAACTGCACAAATTAGAAACACGTTTAGAAGTTTCTTAGATTAAAAAAAAAAAAAAAAAAAGTTCTGCTAGCACGCTACAAGGTTGTTTACAAGGCAGGAAGGCGGCCGCCTTAATAAACTAGTGTCGTCATTAGGAAATTATGTATGTAGCAACGTTAGAGCATACTGATAGAATTTCTAACACCACAAGAAATATTGTATGCTAGTTCTTTCACGGCATCCTGAACCATCCATAGCAATTAATATTCTACTCTGGCCGTTTCTACAAGGTAGACGAGTCATCAATACAGACTTTCTAAATAATTCACAGAGTCTTACTCTGTGCTTTAACGTAGCAAGAATTTTAAAAATATGGAACTCAAAAGACTTTTTATTTCTAAAAAATAATAAATTTGACTTTACTGCGTAACTTCCTTAACTGGAAAACATTGTTGATATTAAATACTGAAGCTCGTTCAACGTAATTATACTGCGACTGTTAACGATATGATGATGTGTCGCTGAACTGTAAACTGAAGTTCGAAGGTCATTTCGTCCTCACAACATCTCTTTAAATAATTTAAAAATTTTAACTCCAAAATTTTTAAATCATCATCTTTGCAGTACGGTGAAGATCACTGTTGTACCTACCTTCGTTTAAACTACTGAGGTTTAGTATACTACAACGCAAGTATATACTTTAATTCTTGCAGTTACATTCGGGCAAACTGTTTACACAAACAGATGTGCGATTTTTCCACCCCGGCCTGCCGTCTCTCAAGAAGATACCACATAGAATCTAGGACAAATAAAGGTTACACGCGTACATATTTCATACAAGTAACTTCAACGAAACAAATAAACAGCAAATTTATGGATTTGAAATTTTTCGAAGAAAGACTTCAGCAAAACTTCTCTGTGTTTGATTATTGTTTACTGTAAAGCGTGTAGTCAAAACACACACTGAGCGGCGATAAGAGATTCCGCAAAGTAGTATTCGATATCGTAACTTCTCAATGAATGAGTGAGGATTTTGGCTACTACAAATTATTTTCGTTTTTAAACCAAATCGTAAAAAGGGGCGTTTTAAAGAAAACTGTTCTGCTACTCGGGAACCATAGAATGAGGGCCATTTCACGCTAAAAACAAAGCCGTCTATTTATAATCTGGGAACAAGTCTAACGGAAACATTTCACCAACAGTAAGAAACTTGAAAATGACATCATCTCGCACGTGGGTTGCAGAATTTACAGGACATCGACGTATGAAAATATATTTATTCCTGTTTAAGGCCATACTCTTTAGTTTATACTTTTTTGCTATATTAATTTTGTTTAAACTCGTCTTCTCCATGTTGGCTGATTTTTCAAGGCACTAAATACTACGGCTTTAGCTCGTTATGTAATTAACGAAATTCTGGTTGACTTTTTAGTCGAAACCGTATACTCTCTTGCTTTGAAACAATTAGCTATCACGGCAAAAACCATTTTAAACAAAACTGCCAGACAGATTTTTGATATCTGTTCTCGTTTCAGATTTAAACATTTTTCGTAAAAAACCAGTAGAAACAAAATAGCGTGACATTAATGCCTTCTTGGGAGGCTTTTGACAGGGGCGTCGTAAACGGTTGGGGGGGGGGGGACACGTCCCCCCTCTCAAAAAAATTTCGTAGTTTTTAAGTTTTTTTAAGATTAAGATTTCCTTCAGTTGTATATTAAATATTTTGATGCAGAAACTCTTTAAATGGCAGCACTTTACACCTTAAAATATAAAATTTCCCGGCGGAGGACTCCTACACACCCCTTCATTACGTAGGTTATATGTACACTTTCTCTACCAGTGACGTTCCCCCCAAAAATCAAATGCTTACGTCGCCGATGTTTTTGAAAAACTTTCACTCTCTCCTCGTCATCGCCAGTTTATATCAACTAACAAACACCTGTCGTGACACTCTAAGCACTGACCAGTTTCTTCCAGGCTAAGAGAGATTGAAATCGTAACTTCGCTTAAACCATACTCGGTTTTTTATATGAGACGAGAGTATCGGTCGACGGACATACACTTCGAGCGAGCGTGCCCTGGTCTGAGAAGGCACAAACCAAGGTAGACATTGACGGTACGGGGAATATCTGTTGAGTGTAGAAGAGGAAAAGGGACAGAAAACACGACATCACGCTCATAACTACGTCCATGTATTACAAATAAATGGCGCTATATTACAATATTTCATTGAAATCCCAATTTTTTTTAATAATCATACTAATGTAGCCTACCAGTATGAAAACTTCTATTATAGAAAGAGAGATAAGGTTTACTCATGCGATACTATAGAGAATATAACAGAGCTCGGGTCTTACGGGTGACTTACACGACAGCAAGCGCACATATGAACTGACGAACACACACACACACACCACACCTGCTAACCACGTGACGTGATGCCACGAGTAGTCCACGCCCTGACAAGGTGCGCCCTGCGCCGTACGAACGGGAGTGTCTCCTTACATTGAACTCAAATGAGATTCATTGGCAGCGCCGAAAATGCTGCGTGCAGGACTCGCTGTCAGTTTCATATGAACCTCTACACTCAAAACTGCACTGGTAAGACTCGGCATCAGTCGTCATACTGAATTACCTTATTTTTCGCTCTTATGAAATTCTGAGAAGAATGTAAAATTTGCTACTATAATGCAAATTCTATTTACTTTGCGCTACAATACAAGAATCGCAGTTGAACTTTTAACGTATATCTAAGCCGCAATCAGTCGAGCAATTTTTTTATAGCCTATATCGTAAGGAAATTCAAGGGGTCAAAATTATGTTACATAATTTCAGCATACTTGGTATATTTATGACATTATATCAAATACTTGCGTGAGAAAAGTGTAAAAATGGTGCACCATACATTTTTTAAAATCAATTACGGTAATTATGAGAACTAAAAAATGTTTATATTTTGCAATAAAATTTACACATTAAGCTATACTACAACTTTGATCAGCTACTCACAATGCATATTAAATACACCAATACACGGAAATAAGTTAAATTGTACATCAAATAGTTTTCAAATTAGTTACGTGATTTTACCTCATATCCTTAGATATTAAGTCACTAAACGATGAAAACACTCTGAAACAACAGAAAATACGTTACCATTTGAACAGTCTTAATAGAACTATGTCCTTGCTGTTTTAACTAACGCACTGCTAAGGCTATTCTCCATAGTTTTTAACACACGCCGGTGCAAAGAAAGAACACACGTGATTTTTAACAGCATTCTTTGACATTATTCGAAATTGTGTGCAGTTGTAATTGCACGCATTATATAATGTGTATGTGCGTGTGTGTGCACGCGTAATTTATTTCCCGCAAAATAATACACCAAGGATTCTGGACGAAAATGGAGATACTTGCGTGCAAAAATGTACCGTTCAAAAATGTAACGACAGTGGAGTTCATTTCTACAAAAAAAAAATGGTGCAAATCAATATACATTAGTGACATAACGATGTGACGATTCTACGACATTGATATTCGGGTGACTAAAAACATATTTACTTAACCATTATAAAACTACTAATCATAATTCTAATACAACGGGGCTGTTATAATATCGACGGTTATTCTAAGACCTAAATCAGTCACTGATTGGCCCAACATTTTTATGTCAGTGCCCAAGCGTGTTGTACCAAGGCCGTAAACAAAGCGCGCGCGCGTGTGTACGTATTACATTACCATGTGTTTCAGGAAAATGTGACAATTTTGCCAGGGGATCGTTGACGGGAAAAGAATTTATTTGACATGTGACAATCATCGTCCATAAATATGTAGAGAACGCAGAACAAGTGTGGTGAAGGCTCGCTCAAATCAAGAGCAGAAGTGGTCTGGCTGAGCTGTTTATACTTCATTGCAGAAATGTCACCAATGCTTAAGAAGAGGTCCCGAAGAAAACTGTGAAATCTGCGATTGTAGCATGTACAGTACAAGCACAGCATTTAAACTGTTAACGTATATTAGACCGCAATCAGTAAAAAAATTATAATCTTGATTTGATCAATTTATTGCAGCCTCAATAAACGTTCAAACTTCAAATTCTACGTTTGTACTAAAGCGCAAGGTAAATATAATTCACGCTATAACGCAAATTTCACACTTTTATTTTCATACCTTAGAAAAAGCTAGAAATAATATAATTCAACATGTGGGGTTTCACCTTACCTTAAGGAGAAACTATGTCTAGTATCATTCAATGCCGTACTTGGTAAGTCCGGAGATATAAAAGCAGAGACCTGAAGAGTTCACGTTTTGTTTCGGGCACAAGCTAGGACTCAAACGACTGCCAATTTGTGTCACATTTACATCTGGCTCTTGTCTTAACTGACACCTCTTGTAGTGCGCCAAACCAATAACGAAGAAGTAACTAAATGCAAGCCTAACAGTGTGGTATCAATGTGTCAGTGAGTAACCAATCAGTGGATATTGTCTGCTAGAGTACACATTTATCCTAGAAGGCTAGCCTACAGGTCTGTGAATCCGCTAATTTTCCCCGTCCCTACGTATCAGCAGCTAAAGCGACTTTTACAAGTTATTGGTTTGTGGACATACGTCATTGCTCATGAGCAATGACTAGAGACATGCAAGATTCGCGTTATCATTTTGTAGCAGCCTAAACTTCACTTTCTTATACATAACAGAGCATAATCTGCGATTCAATCGGCCACAAACTTTTATATATTGTCATTTACGTGTGCTACATCTTTAGAGAGATTGGCCTCTCTACCGTGTAAGCATTCTCTACGGCAGTCACGACAACATCGACCAGCGGGAGACCTCGAACGAACCTATCTATAGCCACTTGGAGTCAAGTCAGCTGTCAGAAAATAACGCGAATTTACCATGTCTCTAGCAATGGCGTATGTCCACAAACCAATAAATTCTAACTGTAAACTCCCATTGCAACAAACATTTAAAAATAAAGTTACTTTGTTTATTCTCATTTGACAATATGGCAGAGTTATTCTGGCGTACAGTCAAGTGTTCCTGTTGGCATGTAAAGTTAAAAATTAAACTTGGACTACCGCCTCGCTGATAGCGAGGTACTAAGATAAAGACGGTTACACACAACTTTACACAAGGACAAGAATACGGACAGGAATCGACCATGACCTACGTAAAAGAACCCTCCCAGCATTAGCTTTCAGTGATTTCGTGAAACCATTGAAAACGAAACCAGGACGGCAGGATATAATCGTAATAAACATTACCACAACCATATATACCCATTACCATTGCTATTCAAATAAACGTAATGGCGAAACTCACATCAAAAAGCTGGATGTTCACAAGTTATATCCAAACATGTTTCACCATAACCATCTCTTACTTTTGCTCATTTTCTCGGAGGAAAAAATACTGGCACAAACATATTATAATGAACGGGAAAACATTTAAAATTCAATGGAAGAGGACTGTGGTCGGCTTCGCATAAGTTATTACATTAAATAGTTTAAGGTTCACCAAACTACTACGAGAATATGTAATGCAGATGGTTATGGTTCCCATGATCGTTGGGACCCTTATTTTTCGCGAAAAGAATTTTGCCTCTCTTTGTTTCCGTGCCTTACGTGCACATCTGCAGTTCTGCTTCGTGGTCAGTAATCGGATATTTTAACTGTCGCGAGCCTTGGGATTCTACCGGCAAATCACAGACGCGCGGTGCTGCAGGAAAGTTTCTGTAATTGGCTCAGTCAAATGAGATACGGCTCTTCACACAGACACGCTGCCAATCAAAATGAAGCACAATTGCAGATGTGCATGTAATGCACTGAAACAAACTAGGGAAAAATCCTTTTCGCGATAAAACAGGGTCCCTAATTATATTCAAATATGGTTACAGTGACTGCGAAGTGTTAACATTTAGCGACTTAAGATTCCACTATACTCGTGAGGTACAAATCATTGGTTTCTATGCCGTTATATTTATTTTACGGTATAAATAAAAATTTGTGTTTAGGTATAACCGTTTTAATGTATACGTACGTTATAATTTTTGCGCTAAATTTGCTTTACACGTTAAATGCAATGTGTAAACAGTGTGAGAAAAAGTCGTGTACTAATTTTTCTCTCTTACTGTTTACGAATTGTATTTTACAAGTAATGCTAATTTAGCGCAATAATGTTAAAGAACATGTACAGGAAATTGCTTCTACCTGAACACATTTTTAATTTATGCTGTAAAACTCGTACATAAAGTGTATAGTGGAATCTTAAGGTATTTGTTTTTTGGAACATTTAATGAAGAAGTAAATACGTATGGTTAAGTATTTACACCCGTAAGTTTGATTCATTCAGATAAAGGATGCAATTTCTTCAGCACCTGATGAAATATTTTGAGGTCAATGTTGAACTGCAGTCAAAGTATCCACATGTGACTGTATGCATCATTGCAGCATGCACCACTATATCAGACGATGAGTTCAACTCTTACTTATATTGATAACGTAATATAGTTATAGCAACTTAGATTCTAGTTCGGCCTGGCCTAGGATTATGATTAGTGGTACGTGAAATTATCGGATTTAATGACTTGTCAGTTAGACTCCACAATCCTATGTATATGCCAGCTCGTGTTATCCGATCATTCGCTGTTAAACCTGTAACAAGTTAAGGGTAATTCGTTCCACGTTTTATTACAAATGTGTAGAGACATGAACTTTTCGCGAAAAGAAATTTGCCTCACTTTGTGTCAGTGACTTGTGTGCACGTCTGCAGACTTGCTTCACGGTCAGAGACTGGATGTTTTGACATTCGTGTGTCATGGGGTTTTACACGCAAATCGCAGACGTGTGGTGTTACAGTAACCTTATTGTGATTGGTACAGTCAAATGAGAAACGTCACAGTTCAAAGGCACGCTGCCAATATCTATGAAGCAGAACTGCAGACGTGCACATAAGGCACTGGAACAAAGTGGGGCAAAATTCTTTTCGCGAAAAGTTCATGTCTCTACAAATGTGTTATTGGCTGAGAATTTTCATGAACGTATCAGGTAATCTGTCATTCAATCGGAAAGTGACAAAAAAATTCACGTGCGTTTGAATTCCAGCTCATCTTGAATAGAATCCGCGAATTTTCACGTTCCTCTACTAATGATTGGTCAACCACCGGGACAATAATACAGAAGGAGCCCCCCCCCCCCCCCCGCGAATTACTTCTCCATCTGCCTCAAAACGTCGTGGACATGAGCGTAATGATTCACCTATATGCTTCTATAATCCTTGGTTAAGGATCGTCCCTACATGGCAGAGACCTGAGCAAGTGGCCTTACACTTGAGAGTGACAGCTGGGTGTGTTCTCGTCTGAGAAGACACGCTGAGGGTGAAAACCAAGGTAGACATTGACTGAAGAAGAGTATCTGTGAGTGTTGAAGAGAAAAATGGACAGAAAATACAACAACACGTTTTGCTTTTAGTCGGGTTTCTTACACAAAAAAAATTATTATAGGTCATTCAGGATAAAGTGGGCACTGAAGTTATAACCTTTGAAAAAAACCACTAGCCCTTACTACATATTAGTCAATATTAACAAGAGTTACTTTACTGCTTGTATGGTTGGTAGCAATTCATCGCACGCAGTTCAATGTATTTTCCTATTTGAATACAACATTAGTGAAAGAACATAAGATGAAATCGACCTCTTTGTATTTAATACACTTCAAAATACTTATTTATGATCTTATTGACATTTCTACTTACAGTATAATTACACTTAATTGGCGCCAACACAATGTGACTCTACCCCCGGCCTCAGGTCATCTTGCACGTTACCGCTTGCTCCGCGCTTCAGACAGTTTAAAATTCCACCGACAGGTAGCATCTGAGTTAAGTTTTCGCCGCTTCGCCAAGTTGCATCATTTGCATGTGTTTGTCCGTTGCGCGTATAAACACATTCAGAAGTATTGGAAATGACTATGAATATAATAGCCAAATAATGTGAAGCCATTCGTATTCTGTAAATTATTTTACTTTTGAAAGCCTAGAAATAACACAGTACTATTTATTTCAGACATTGAGAAAATACATTATTTATTGTTTCTGTTAAGTGTGTCGTCGTTAGTAGCAGTAGAACTGAACGAAACTTGAATTCTTGAATTGCGTGTGTCATGTGTGTTTTAGTGGAGGTTTTGAGTTACAAATTCAAATAAACTATGCCCGCATTTATGAGATTCGTAGCGGCTATAGTGCGTGTTGTATCAATAAGTCATCGACAGAAACCAGTATTATAAGACGTTAACTCACATGTATTTATAACTAAGATTAGTTTTGGTAGTATCTTACATTCAGCCCCCGTGCATTTAATGAGTAGATATTGCAGATAACATTTATCGGAGCAGTACACTGTGCATGTAAACATTGCACGACCCTATGTGAATAAAAGCACATGGCAATATTTATGTTTACATTCGGCGGAAAGACATAAACTGGCAAAAAATAGATAATAAGCAGGGCTTTTTTTGAGTGCTCACTTTATTCCTAATCACTTATAAAGGATTTTAATACAGATATGTATTTACAAAGGATGCACCTAGGTTCCTATAAGTATTTTTTAAATAGAAGAATATGTATCATAAGCAAATTGAAGTATAAACTGAAGAAGTATTTTGGACACACGCCACTGTAGCAAATTGTGTCACAGAAAAAAACAGAGAACACAACACAAACAAAAGGACTGTTTGGAACTGGCAAACAATGGTAAACATATACCATTTCACAAGGAATTCTGTCAGTGATATACAAGAAAATAAGACAAACGAGCACCTTCGCCAGATGCAAACAAAGTCCTTTTGTTTGTTTACTTGTCTGGTATTCTCTGGTTTTCTGAGACACATCGTTTGCATGACGTATGTCCAACATACTTCTTTAGTTTGTAACCTGCCCCCATTGCAAGAATCGTCCGAAAATAACACAAATGTAGGTATTTTACCAATTTGTTTTTATAATCGTACTGATTTCCCAGCATCAAAACTCCGACTATAGTAACAAAGATACGACCTTTGTCTTTGCTTCAGAGAAATTTCAATGTCGTAGCTATATTATTCTATGATAAATTATGTAATAGGCTAAAAATTGACGTACAAATGTCATACAAGTTTCTTTTTGTTCAGTGTGAAAATGTATATTTGTTAACTGTGATAGTATAAATTTACTGTCAGAACATGTAATTGAAAAATTAGAGTAAAAATTAAGCATCAGCCGACAGGCGGGACAGTGATGGTTTTACGGCAAGCCCAGGCGGGAGCCAGCCAAGGTACATGATAAAGATGCTGGCCAGAGGGCGGAGCGTACAGATGGCCCCTGCTGTGTAATAATTAAAACATATTTGTAAATAACAATTAAATAAGTAATGTGCTTCAATCAAGTTATGTTTAACGTCGACAGTGAAAAATAATAATATTTTAATTCAATTAAATTATCAGTTCGGGAGTAACTGCTATAGTCTGTTCAAGATAAACTGAGCACTGCTTATAATTTTCTGCGAGCCATTTATGCCTCCATATTAAATGTTTAAAACGAGAAAACTTCTAAGTAACTAAATACTTATGTAAACATTCAACAACACTCAAAACTTTACTTCTACAGCCGCAATAAATACAGTGTTTTTATTATTACTAGATATGATGAAATTTCTCTAATTTAATGAACGGCATGTTAGAATCAAATATACTTTGCATACTCAAGCCCTGTCTATTTGTTCATTGTCTGCTGTTCCACTGAGCAGCAGCTAGTGGACAAATGGTCCGGGCTTGAGTATGCACAGGAAATTTGATTCTAACATGCAGGTAATTGAATTCGCGAAATTTCACCATCTCTAATTATTGTAAGTGTTGGGAAGTGCTCAGTTAAAAGTGAACCTCCTATACATAGAGATATCCTATTGTCCTCGGAGACGAGCTGCTATTGGCTGACGAGTTTCGAGGAGCGTTTTCAGTACAAGTCTCCATTTATTGTAGATTTTAGAAGACTCACGAGGTGGTCGCCGACGAAGTAGGGCGTGAGACCGCGTGGCTCGCGATGACAGGAGTGAATAAAGTCGCGGTATTTTTGCACAACTCGAAGTTGTGGGTCCAGCAGCTAACCGCGCGACGGAGGCTGTCTGCGACCGTGTAATTAACCTCGCGCTGCCACCAGAGGACCAAGACAACCGCAGAACAAATATTTTATTATATCTACTACAGACAGTCTCCGAGGAAATAGGGACCTTGCACGCGTTCCCTAAGAACAATAAATAAAACTACGGTGTACTGCTTACAGCATTTGCCTAACCTTACTTATGGGTCAAGTGTTTACATTACTAGCTAGAGAGGTGGCTTACAATTAGAAGAAACTATCATACTGAAATGGTGCTAATTTATTTCTTAAGAGGGCGTGGTACATAATTCAACGCTAAAAGCAAACAATAGCAATCCTAGAAAACAGTTATAGCCACCGTTTTAAACAAAATTATTTCCAATGGTACGAACTTCTGAGGCACAATCTCTGACGCCAGAACCTCGTGCATTTAACTGCGGCGCAAGAGATCTCGCGTAACGAATGAGTAATTCTGGATATATATTTACACAAAGTTGACAAATACCACTGTGTAGGATTGTCATTGAGTATTTTATTCATATTGGCTTCGAAAAAAAACTTAGAAATGAATTGATGTTTTTTCAGCGTTTATTTATCTAACAAGCACTCTTAAGAGTGCTTCGTAGATAAATAAACGCTGAAAACATCAATTAATTTCTCCGCGTTTCTCGAAGCCAACATGGATAAAATACTCAATGACAATCCTAGATAATGGCATTTGCCAACTTTACGAGTAAATATTTATCCAGAATTACTCATTCGTTACGCGAGATCTCTTGCGCCGCAGTTAAATGCACGAGGTTCCGGCGTCAGAGATTGTCCCTCAGAAGTTCGTAACACTGGAAACAATTTTGTTTCAAACGTTGGCTAAACCTACTGTCTAGGATTGCTATTGTTTAATTTTCATAAATTGGCTTCAAGAAACCTACAATTATAGATTAATGCTTTTAGCGTTGAATTATGTGTCACGCCCTCTTAAGTTAGTGCGACGGGAATGTCAGCTCTAGCGGTTGGGGCGAGAGGTGCAGTAGACAGCAGACACACTGCGGTACTGACTCACCGCACGCCTGCACCGCGCAAGAATGCAGTCTGCCCGGCTGGTTGCAACGACCATTCTTACCTGCAACAAACAAAAACAAAACCATTTCAGGCGGCTGGCTTCACTAGTTAGTGGTGCCATGTGGCTCCGTTGTTCGCCAGTAAGCCCGTGCTTGTGTCCAAATTAAGCACAACACGCGCAATACAAATTTAAGGCATACTTAATAAAAAACAGTATCCCCATTATAAATACAATTTTTACGTAGGTGTTACATACATGAAACGACTAAACATGATCGGGGGAGGGTCGGAACCCAAACAATCCAGTGAAGTTCTCGCCTAGTGCATAGACGGCGTTGTGAAGTATCAAGCGGTTAATATTTTACGCGAAACCACTTTAATTATTCCTATTACGTTTAGTTATGCAAAAAAACACACAAACTTGAAAAAAAAGTTTCTATAGTTTTTTTTACATTCAGCACGCTTGTAAGAGCGAGAGATTTTTGGTAAGCGCTTAACATCGAGGTCTCTAGCGCTGGTGAAGGGTGACATGAGGTTAGTATGGAGCAGCGCCGGAATGAAGGGGCGAGGGAAACGGGAGATCCCCAAAAAAAACCCGCCAACCAACGGCATCGTCTAGCACGATTCCCACATGCGAAAATCCGGTGACTGACCCCGCCGGGAATCGAACCCGGATCGCCTTGGTAAGAGGCGCATGGTCTGACCATTCGGTCACCTCGGCCCCTCACGACTGGAAGAAATATCCCTTTTCGCGCCTCTCAAAATGGAGTACGTTCAAAGTCCCCTTTGAGTGAAGTGATCGATTTTCCGTTCGAAAACCCTAGCGCCATATAATACGCGAACAAACAAAAATAACGTAAAAGTGCGTATTTTAGTTACGTTACCGATGTTTGCGTGCCAGCGTACGGGAACGGATCGTTACCGATCAGCTGTCAGATCACATCACTACCGATGTGGACAGTAACTGAGTTACGCCAAAATATGAAGCATTTTTCTAGGGTGCGACGTCTGCGTATTTGGACACAACCACGGTTTATGGACGGCCAAGCGCGCACGCTTGCCAACATATCACAACATGATTAAACCATTTTGCTACAGCCATCAGCTTCCCCTAACAATACAACACGCTTCATCTAATTACTACGGCTACAGAATTGCATGGGCTGTACACGTTAAAATAAACACATTTCAAGACCCTGCTATACACATTTTGTTTCCAGTCAGTTTCTATCGTTCCGCCACTTGATATAAACACTGTCATGTAAATAATAAGGTTAAGTGGACTTTTACATCTCATCGACAGTGAGATCTTTAGAGACAACTTAAAACAATGGCGTGGAGTGATTTTGAATAACCACATGTGGCTAACACACACAGTATATACGCATCATTGCTCTTAAAAGTTAAGATTTGATGCAAGAATTAAATTTCTGAGCCCACAAATATGTGTAAGTTACTGGTGGTTAAATCATATTGGGAGGGTCGTAAAAGTACTTCGCCGTATCTAAAGTGAATACCTACATAATTAAATTTCAAAAACACAGAAAACGTGTGCTTAAGGGGGAGAGCTAATTGTGGAATTATATTAATAAATTTTCTGCAGTAACTTCTGTTTTAAAATATTCATGATAAAAGTGGTAACGTTGGGGCATCGAAGATATTTGTGTTGAATTTTGGAGATCATAAAGTGTTATATGTTCATCTTATATTGAACTTGTAATCACTCGCGAAAGTTAACCTTTAATTCCCTTGCAATGATTCTACATGACAAATTAACGAAATATTACATTATTATTTATGCCTAGTAGATTAAGAAGAATATATCATATGTCTTGACGAAGAGAAATTTATGATGATACAACTTGAATAAATGTTACGGCCCGAAAACTGAAAAATACAAGAAAATTATCTAACACCCACCCTTAAGTGAGGAACATAAACCATGCTACCTAAATGCATTACGTAACTGACAAAACTTTTTGTGCTGTATACGAAATACCCGTAAAAATGTTATAATTTCTGGGACCAAAACTATGTCCAAAACAAACTTAAGTAACACGAATACAAGCGTTGATGCACGAACACAAAGAGAGACAGAAATAAAGAGAGAGAGAGAGAATCTTGAATCATAAAATGTGCACACCCTCGCAACTTGTGAAGTGAGCATGAAAAACAATGACAGTGAACTGTTAACTAATTACATTGTAAGAGTTTCACACAAAAAAAACTGCAGGATTCAGGTTTATCCTATCGAATGACGTAGTTTAAACAGCAAGCTTAGATGTAAGTACTCACTCCAAACATTACAATTGAGGCCGGTGTAGAAGTTTCCATTACTGATATTAATGACAGACTGGCTGAACCATACCGCGAATTAAACATATCTTATGGCAAAATTTGTTTTGACAAATTATGTGCTATTTACGTTTTTAGTTCCCAATTAAAAAAAAAAAGTTTGCAATAGAATGTCTAACATGTAGTCAGTGCCATGTGATATGCGGTCTTAGGCCCTAATGTCCATACGTCTTATTTATTGAACTTGTCGCAACAAACACGGGTAGACTAACATAACGCCAAACCGTTTCTTTTTTTAACTATCCAACTGATAACGTGTTTATATGACTGCCAATATTCTTCTGGTTTTCCAAGTAACAAAAAGAAACAAAACATTGAGCTAACTTACAAGTAATAAGGATAGCATAACTGCAACAAAAGAGGGAGGAAAAGTAACGCATTATATTTTAGTTAGCGTGCAGCAAAATGCCAAAACAGAAAATGGACACACCACATATACGCACAATTTTAATAATTCAACAAGCAATGAGAATTATGTTCACTCTTCACATGAAATCAAGGTAGGCCTACAGCATTTACGAAGCAGGTCGAAATCCACAGTAACGTGTGCCATCAAGAACCAATTAAAGTAGCAAAGAATTCCAGCATTACAAATGCTACTCAGTACAATACACAGGTGCAAGTTACGTGCTATATCTATTGCACCGTTGAAAACATGCTAAGTTGTCAATTTTCAACTACTTTGTTTTGATCCCTTGACGAGAGTATCAACAATATATGAAGTAAAACTGCAAACCAGTCAAATCCTAGCACATTACAAAACACTAGTTATATTTATCCATATGTAATATTACGTCTGTTACTCAATGAAAATTCTTCATTTTCTTTATAATAATTATATACATAATGACTGTAGTTAAATACGTTTTACAAGTTTGCAGAATAGAAAACGTATTAAAGTAGAACATATTTCTCTCGCTCCACATCTCAGTACACACACGAGGCAGGTACACACTGGACATACAACTGCAAGCCTCACCTCAGCCACACGGATCTACCGGCACGAATCTACGCTTTTCTTCGCCCAGGGCAAGATTTGCCCCCCCCCCCCTTTTTTTCCATCAACCCAACAGTAATAAACGTATCTTGAATTACGTTGTTTTGCGCTAGCGTAAATAACAGTAAAATATTTTTGTAGAAATACACAAAAACCTGTACTTACCAACTAACATTAGCAATGTTTTAATGTTGCATTCTAATATTAAATACTGTATTTATAACATTACATAATATTCATGGTTAGTAAAAAAATACAAAACTAGTAAAAGTCTACATATTGGTAGATGGTGTATCTTTTTTACACTCATTTACGTTTCATTCCCAAGTAAATATTTTCGGCACAACCAGTGCCCCCTCTAAACCGGCGAAGTCTGCCCCCCCCCCCCCCCC
>PNEQ01106984.1:8559-56680 GCA_003012365.1 Medauroidea extradentata | reverse complement strand
TAAAATGCGTGGATACCAGTACAATAAAATAAATAAACATTACAACATTACCAAAGACAAACTATCCCAAATCCCTGCTTCCTAGCATTACGTTAAACTTATCGAAATATACATGAGTTATTGTTACCAACTATTAGACAAATTAAATGAACAAACAAATTTTCTTTAAATGTAACGTAGCAAACGCTATGTTACAATTCGAAAAAAATTTCAGGTTATTAAATAGGGCGTCAGAATCTCGATAACACATAGTTAATAAGAAAATGTAGTATTTCAAGAAAATGGAGTGCTAGTAGATTATAGAAATTTAAATTTTTTTTGCGGGTTGTCCGTTATTTTACGGAGGGTTCCGGTATCAAGAAAAACTGAGTGTCCATTACTTTACGAAGATTTCTGGATAATTTTTTGCCATTACTTTTACGTAATTTCGCGGAAATTTTTTCTAACAGTGTAGGGTTTTCTTTTTCCACGAAACTATTCCACGTGTGCCCATTTAATGCTCAGAAAAAATAGTTTCGAAGCTCAAAACGTTCTTTTCGGACTGTTGTCGGAATTCGAGACTCAATTATAAACTTGTACTGAACTTTGCTAAACACTTTCTACCAAAACAACTATGTGTTCGCGGCTTAAATAAAGTTCCGTAGTAAAATTTGATCAGCGGGAATCTTGCACGCTGATTCAGCGCTTGGCTCGTTGTGGCGATGTGTCATTTTTATTTATTTATTTTCTATATACGGATTACAGAACTTACATAAATACTTTTTATAGAATGGAAGACATGATACTCACATAAGCAAAGCTTGTGTGTGAGTGCTATTAGACAAATTATTTTCTATAGCTGCAGTAATTTATGTAAGAAAACTTATCGTTACATTAATTTAATTTTAAAAAAATTGGAATACTACATGAATTAAAAACAAAAAAACTAATTATTGATGGATACAGATACTATTTAACAATTTATAATAAAAATGTAAAATTAATTACTACAGTAAACTACTACATAAAAATTAAAGACAACTCGTCATCAGTTAAGTTATTATAACAATTGATCAATATACTTTTTGTTTACATTTTATTTTTTATATTTTCAGGAAGAATTGTTACACTTTTTGAAAGCAAAAATATGGATAATCTTTGAAAAATTGTTTTGTGAACTCGGGGAATTGGTAAATTCTTGATTACCTTATGTCGAGTAGGATATATATGAGATAAAAACTGTACTGGTAACTTTATGTTGAAGAAATTGACTAAAATGATTCTAATATACAATTTTCTGATATTGAATACTCTCAAAAGACTGAAAAGTTCCTATGATGGATGGTTAAGTCTTTTTAGCCACAGATCGTAAATAACGTTTTGTAATAAAATTAGTGGCTTGATTTATTTTCCTTATACATCCCCATGCTAATGTACCGAACAGCCGAACAGTATGAATTGAAATTTTATGCGCGCTTCAAGGTCGCCCTTATACTTTCTCGTCACTTCCGAGCCTTTGACAGGTAGGATTTTCGTACGATGTCAAAGTACAAAAATATTGTATTATTCTTAAAAGCCATATATGTAGATATACATACACACATTATTAAATAAACAATCTCTCTGTTCCATGGATGCTGCCTAAATTAGCAGACAGCTTCAATCCAGAGATAGCAGCAAGTAATTCAGCTAATTTTTAAAGTAGGTTTCTTACTAACCCATAGCTGCCTAGGACGTTTCTGGTGTTCTGCGACCGAAATGAAAGAAGCGAAGATGCGGAGGAAATTTATATAGGCTACACGTTTGAAGTTTCTGCTTGTTCTAAAATAAGTTCGCGACATATGCCACTCGCTACGAACAACAAATGAAAAAATAAGGGCGGAAGGTTTAAATTTAACTTCAGCAGAAAGTTACTATCACGCTTCTCTTCACGGTAATAGAAACATCGCTTTACACGTAAGCGTTTCTGTTCCAGCTACAGTCAAAGACCTGAAGATAAAAAATAAGTATGGAACCCCTTCTGGATCCCCCTCCCCCTTGCTGGCCACAAACTAACTGTAAACAGAAATTAGGAATTGCTTGCTCTTTAAGAAACATACATTAAATGAGGTCACATACAATATACGCCTTCAGATAGAACGAAGGAAAACAACTATTTCGAACTATGCCAAAGATAAAAGGATCTATTTAAGAAAAAAATATATAGTTTACATGTCAATCTGTCATCATGTGTCACCACGTCATCCGCCATTCTTATCATCATCAGTCACCGTCTCGTCCTCGGCCAATCTACTGTCCTCTTGTCAATCTACTGTCCTCTTGTCAATCTATTGTCCTCTTGTCAATCTATTGTCCTCTGTCAATCTATTGTCCTCTGTCAATCTATTGTCCTCTGTCAATCTATTGTCCTCTGTCAATCTATTGTCCTCCGTTAATCAGTCCTCCATCAATCTGTCATATTACATTTTCATCTGCCGTAACTGTCATCTTCATACGTCGTCATCATCATCATGATTGTATTGTACAGCTGTGAAGTTAATGCAAACATAGAAAAGTATGTAACGCATATCAGTTTCGTAGTCAAACGATCTAAGTTATCATCCATAACTTAGTTTATAATTTTGTTGCACTGTGCTCACAGTTACAAGGGTATTCGTCCATTTATTATTTTTTCTGGTTCACAGTAAGCTATCCAAATAAAGCAGGACAAAAAAAAGCGAAGGCTAAAATCAAAGCGAGGATTCAGAGAGATGTTCTAGTTACAACGGGATGCGGTGGCGGCGAATAAAAAAACCTCGCGTCATATATATGCAAATCCGAAGCTCGTCAATTGGTATTTCCATCGACCTCGTTCACAAGTTTCAAACGTTATTTCTGTGCGAGTAAATAGACGATGTGCCACCGCAGCAGCATTGTCAGAAACACCGTGCAGTTCCATGCTAGTGCGAACAAACAAGTGAATATCCTCAACTCTCCGCTCTTTCCTGGGAAAAATAAATGCGGAAATTCAAAGAACTGGTAAAGAACTGATACTTTTTATGCCCCGAATATGTAATATATAAACTTATTTATTAACTGACTGGAACAGTATTTATTGTAATGTAATGCTAGTTTCCGTTACGATGATATCAATATTGCGGTCATTCAGTGACCCAAACATTATGTTTATAATTCACCCCGAATACTTGCTACCTAACATGCAATTAATGCTCGAGTGGAAACTGAAAATGGCAAACTGAGAGAACGCACCCAAAGGTAACTTCAATGAACTAGTTGGTAGGAGTTCTATTTTCTAAAAATTAAATAAAAGTAATTTATGACAGTCGCATTTATTGTTAAGTACACAGATTTTCGTTGTTTAAAACTCACTTAACATCTAATTTGGAAAACTAGGTTTAAAACGCTGCTAGTATTACGGAAAGTGGATCTTTCTCCCTTTCCTTTACGCATTCCCAAGCGAATTCCAGTTTGGTTCTCGGATAAGCACATGTCAACTTTTCACTTATGTAATTATTTCTGCATTGACCTAATTGCCTAGTAAACATACTAGTGTTTTTCTGCAAAATGTGCGTTTGGCTTCGTATTATCATCAAAAGAGAACAAACTTTTTGCAATAGGAAATTACACTGGACAAAAAAAAAGTTGGTAAAATTACCTTAGGTTTGAAAAGAAAAGCACATGCGCAGCGAATTTTCCTTACTAAAAAAATTGATAAATTCCTGTAGGCCTATCAGTACAAATATCAAAATTTTGAGACATCTGACCATATTTTGATTGTGATTATACGCATTATGGGGGAACAAAATTAATAATATTTGATTTTTCATTATAAGTAGGTTTTTAACCACTCGGGATTGTAGATTTACAATTCTTCTCTAACACAGGTTGAATATTTCATAGACCCGAACATTAACATCCGTTGTCCTATGCATACTCAAAACCAGTCTATTTGTTCACTATAGCAACTAAAGGACACACGGTTAGTAGAGTAAATGCTATAAGTGAGCTTTACGTCTCGTCGACAGCGAGGTCATTATAGAGCGACACACAACATTGACACGATAACAGAAGTTGGGAGAGGAGTCGGCCATGTCTTTCGTTAAGAGACCATCCAACCATTCGCCTGGACTGATTTCGGGAAAACGTGGAAAATCGAAATCAGAACGGCCGTAGCCGGGGATCGAACCCGGGGCCTCTCGAATGTGAGTCCCACGTGTTGTCGTTGCGCCACGTCGCCCGGTTACAAATGGTCGGGGCCTCGAGTATATACAGGACAGTTGATAACACACATGTCATTGCAGTCGCGAAATATACAGCTTTCCTTGCTAGTTGGTGCTGCCGGGAAGATGCGAATGCAGTAAGCATGTCAGCAATGAACACACAGGCACGATCACTCAGCTCGTGGGTTCTGAAGCTTCGCCGGGGAGGGGGAGGGGTCTTTTTTGATATGGAAATGGGAAAAATTGGGATTTTTTTTTCATCCAAGTAAAATTTTACAGAAAATTGAAGGAAAAAAAATGGCAATAAATTATCATACAGTTTCTGAATTACAAATCTAGATGGTAAATTTATTTACATTTGAGTCTATCTGCAGATACACACAGTACCCTACCAGTGATATGAAAATGAAATAATCAGTAAATACCACACAAAGTTTAAAAAATAACATAAAACTTGTTACGAGTAAAATAAAAAATTATGCACATGAATTAACCTGAAATAGTTGTCACACACATAATCCTACACAATACGGTATACAATATCTGCCAGGAAAACAGTTCCGGTAAATAAAAAATATCAAAAATCCAATTTTTTCCAGAAAATTTGGAAAGGGAAAAAAACAAATTTTTCCTGTCCCCCCCCCCCCTTCATCAATTTTTCTGGAAATTTTAGAAACCTAGTCAGATCCGCACACACTGCAGCGTTGCCAACATTGCGGCTTTACAAAGTAATAACACCAGGCATTCGTGTTCGGTGGCACGAATATTAAAATATGCATTATCACTACAAAACATCGAGGAAGGTTTCAGATATTTCGCAAATCGTGTGTACTTTTACACTTATACTCTGCTGTCGTGAGCAAAAAAAAAATTATTATTTATACCAGAGTCAATTTACGTGCAATTAATTAAAACACTGCTCGATTGAAAAAAAAAATTACGACGAGCTAGTAGTAACCCCCCCTCCCCGCAATTTTCCTCTTCAAAATTAGCAAGGTTAACAACTAACACGAAGTACCTCTGCGTTTTTTTGTTGTCCCGTTATGTAAAAAAAACGCATGCCAATAAAACGAAAGGAAAAAACACCATGGTTCTGCATCAACAGTATATTATTTCCACTGTAGGCCTATTTGCACGAAGCACACCAGCAACAAAAAAATTCCACGGTAAAACTCACTTTCGGAAACGTACACATCAGCTAATTATCAAACTGCACGATCCGTACGAGGTATCACGGCATTCAACGTTTACATAAAAAATTCAACAGCTACAATTTCTGCCAATGAAATATCTGTTGGGACGCAGAGAGGTAGTTGTTCATTATTTTCGACAATCGACGGTCGACACGATTGGTTCGTTACATGACGAAACGGCGCGGTGACATAGCTATACACAAAAGATTGTGACTGAAGCTTCGCCAATGCCTGATTTTAAAACCGTTCAGAATAGGACAGAAAACATTTTTCGTTTGTAGGGTATCAATGCTATACGCCGGGGTCGCCTGTCTATTTATATTTACCATTCTCTCATTCTCTTTACTTCTCTATTTCTCTCCTTTCTTTATTTATCTCTCTTCCTATTCTATCTCCAGCTCACTAATTCTCTTTGTCACCCAGAGCCAACCATGACTCGCATCAGCATTTGAGACCATTGACTTTCATTTATTTCAAACAATTGCAAATAACTCAAATATTTTTTAAACAAATACTTTGAAAAAAAATTGAGACTGTTTACAGTCATACGATACACAATTTTGCCAGATTGTTTATTTTAAATTTACCGTTTGCTAGCAAAAAATTAATTTGCTTCATTTTGGCTTATTTTGACCACAACATATTTGATATTTCAGGGACAAAAATCTAAAAATTCGTCTGATGTATTGCAACAGAAAAATTTTGATACAATCGATGATATTAAGTGTTAAAACTGTAAGATGAATTTCTTATACATGTATTAATTTGCGTTAAAAAAATGTTTTCGAAACCACGGCAAAACTAAAGAGCGAGGCCGTGAAAGTTGATGTGTTCTTACTGAAGTCCAAGATTTCTGCACATATAAAACAGTTTTGAAGTGGGTATAAATATTTTGTCAATACAGACCGTACCAAATAATTTTGTGGGGAACACCAAATAATTTGCAGTGTCCACAAAACTTTTTGTTGGTAAGTTTATTATTGTATAATCAGCAACAGACACCTTAGTGAACACTACAAAATACTTAGTGTTCACCACAATAAGGTTTGGCAAGAACTAAAGCAACAAAACAGTTTTTTTTCTGTATGATGTGAGACTTAAATCAATAAACATTTAGTTAGTAAAATTATTTATGACGAGACTAGCATAAATGTAACATATTCAGGAAACAGCACCCTTAAGGACGCGGCTACAGCAAGTTTCATCACCATGTTCTTATTTCTATATTTGTACCAGATATTTTGTTTCTTATCTCTAACTCACTTACCGAACTGAAAAAAAAAAAATCACAGTCGATATAGATGTTGCAGGCTACAATTTCTTGATCTTTGAAAGAACTGTGCAATGGGAGTGCATGGCTGGATTTATTTTCTTGGACATACTCCAATCGCAATGGAGTATGTCCAAGCAAATAAATCCAGTCTACAATTTCTTGTACATAAAACTTAAGAATTTTTTTATGCTTACATTTTAAAATAAAAAATGCAATAATTTTTAAAAAATCAAACATATTTTATTTTTTGGTTTAACATACGTGAACTTGTAGCCTACAACATAGTTATTCATTGTGCATTTTTTCAGTTTGGTGAGTGAGTTGGTTTAAGTGCCGTCCTTAAAACGGAAACATGCAAATTTCAATTTTAAAGAACCCTTACGCAAAAACTATGCGAGATAAAAAAAATGCTATAAGACCAAAATTTAGTCACATTTTGTGTCTAAAATGAGAAAAAAAAGTATCTGGTACAAACTTAAAAATAAAAACGTGGTGATGAAAATTGCTGTGACCTTGAAAAGACGGTACCAGCCGACTGTTGTATGCCTGTAACAATATCTCTCATGTCGACATTTTACTCATTCCTATTCCCAGGAACACTGATGATAATTTAACAGCCAGGACGCTGACATGTGTGACGTCACATGCGAGCCAAATGACCACGTGCCGACATGTCAAACGCACACTCCTACGTCATTACCATCAGCCGCGCGAGCCATTAATCATCGTGCGGTAATACAGAAATTGAGGAAACTCTGACAAAGAACGATGGAAATAACAACGCGTAATCACAAGGGCAACATTGCAATCAAAGAGAAAGTTAATTCTGACATTAGCTCAATTCGCGGCACTATTGATTAATTGCAGCGTATGTACACGAAGCCATGTCCGCTACGTGCCAATTACTGTCGATTTAAGTTTCCAGTTATTCTGCCAAAATCAATATGCTGTCGCGGTTGTGCGAACACACATTCTCTAAACTCAACAACAAAGAAGGTCACACGAGGCCGCGTGCATGATTTTGCAGAACCGTTTGAGATCCCCGTGTATCCCCCCTCCCCCCGCAAAAAAAAAACCTATGAACATGTTAACAATTCACCTATCCACAGAAAAAAAAATTCAGACACGCACTTTCAAGTACTTAAGGTGATGCTCTCTAGTTTCTACATTTTATAAATATATATTTTTTAAGTTTAAGGGCGCCGCCTACCCGCGCGTGAGAGGCTCAAAAGCGACGGAGCAGTAAGGTCGACCTTGAAGCGCGCATCAAATGCCGCGTCGCCTCAACGAGCCAAGCGCTGAACTAGTGTGCAAGGTTCCCGCCGAACGGTTTTTTCTATGGGACATTAAGCGGTGACCATATAATTTTATTGGTGGAAAGTCTGCAACTAAGTTCAGTGCAGGTCGCAATCTGAGTTTCACATACATCCGGTTAGTACATTTTGAAGTACGGATGCCTCAAAAGGCCGTTTTTAGCCATGTTGGAGGGCTTAGAAGCAGTGTTTTTAAAAAGGGTAGAGTCTTGACAATGAGGTTCGAACCTTGTCTGAAGTTTGTTTTCTTTTCGTACGTTGGCACAATGGGCGCACGTGGAATATTTCCGTAGAAAAAACCTGTTTACGAACATGCTGCAACGCATTTGAAGGGTAGGGTAGGCGGCCGCCTTAATAGTAGTCTACGTGGTAGATAAATTTACGCTAAAAACACAAATTGATTTCTACGCTTTTTTCGAAGCTAATATGGATAAAATTCTCAATGACAGTCCTAGATAATGGTAATTGCCAACTTTATGAGTAAATATTTATCTTACGCGTGATCTCTTGCGCCACAGTTAAATGCACGAGGTTCCGGCGTCAGAGATTGTTCCTCAGAAGTTCGTAACACTGGAAAAAAATTTGTTTAAAACGTTGGCTAAAACTATTGTCTAGGATTGATATTGTTTAATTTTCGCAAATTGGCTTCAAAAAACCTACAATAGTAGATTAATGCTTTTGGTGTCGAATTATGTACCACGCCCTATTAAACGAGAAGAGATATAAAAAATATGTCTGGCAGTTTTGTTTAAAATCGTCTTCTCCACGTTTGCTAATTTTTCCTAGGTAGTAAATATTATGGTTTTAGCTAATTACGCAATTAACGAAATTCCAATTAATTGACATTTTAGTCGAAACTGTATAACTTCTTACTTTGAAAAAAATAACTATCACAGGAAAAAAAAATTTTTAAACAAAACTGCCAGACAAATTTTTTTTATATATGCTCTCGTTTAAGTTTAAAAATAATAATTACCGCAAAAACAGCAGAACAAAAGAGCATGGCCTTAAGGGGAATGATAGACAATTTTTATTGTATTTTCAGTTTTCGCATAAGACATATTCTTGGCAAACTGCTCGACACAAATAACAATGGAATGTTTCTCATTAATTTGTCATGCAAAATCATTGCAAGATATTTCTTGAAAGTTAACCTATAATTCTCTTGCAATGATTCCGCACAACAAATTAATTAAAGATTCCATTATTATATACGCCAAGCAGTTTGCCAAGAACACATCCTATGGTTTGTCGTAGAGAACATTTTGATAGTACAATCTGAATAAATGTTATGGCTCAAAAACGGAAAATACAATAAAATTGCTTAACTCCCACTTAAAGAAAATCGCGAGCATAGTCATTGTTTCCAAACATTTGTCATTGTTTCCAAACATTTTAACAATACATAAAACCGCATTTTTCGCCAAGGCCACTTACGTTACTTGGACGGTGCAAGAATGCTTCAGTGAAGGGCTGAGCAGGGAGAGAGGACATTCAGCATGACGCAAGAACTCTGAACTGAGCACAGAACATGGCGACACCAACCTCGCAGCACAATGGACCCGCGCTACTTCGTGCCACGCCTGACCTACTTCACTTAGGCTACACCGCACAACACAATACCACATTACCACAGTCTAACCCGCGAGCAACTGCACTTATCCTATCGGTAAACTTTAATACTGTATTTTATGAATCGCCATTTCCTTTCCAGCATTTTCTGGAATGTAATAATTATTTGAGTAGTCCAGTTCCAAAACTCTTCATGTCCACCACCAAACAAAACTAGTTTTGTGTAGCTTTTAAGAGCGTTGGACCCGTAAAATTTCATTTTTTTTATATTTCTGCCAAACACTGTTCAACTTTTGCACTTCAGATAACACGTCATTTCCCCAGATAAAAAAAATTGGCCCCATAGTTTTTACATAATCACCCTTCAAAGTCACAAAATGGCCATTGTTGTGTAGCAAAAATCAAAAAAAGTAATAAACTAATAAATTCAAAATTACAGTAACTGATAGTCAGTGTATCACTGCATTGTACGACATGGTTGATAAAAGTTAGTTTTGAAAATTTAAGTAGTAGCCAAAAGTCAAAGTTATGCAAAAATGTACTCTTTTTAATAAATTTTTAAAAAATACGAAAATGTATTGCTATGTGTTCACAAAAGTATCTTGAAGTAGTTCACACCATTAAAAATTAATATGAATTATCTTGTTTCTGCACGATAATTATTTTTTATTTTTATTTTGGCTACACCGCAACTGCCATTTTGCGACTTTGATAGGTGATTGTTCTAAAACTATGGGACCAATTGTTTTTACTTGGGGAAATGACATGTTATCTTATGTGCAAAAGTTGAACAGTGTTTGGCACAAATATAACATTTTGAATGCTTACGGGTCCAACGTCCTTAAATGTGCGCTAAAGTTGACGTGATAATAGTTTCCAAGATTCGCCTTTTTCAGCAACAGACACACTTTAAAAAACTGCTTTGGCCATGTCACAAAAGGGCTTGCAAATAATTTTTTTCACGAATGGCTCAGTTTCAGTGAAAGTGGACAAGGGGAGTTTTGTAATTGGACTAATCACTTTATCTTTACTCGCACTTGCGCAGTACTGAAACATGACTTCACAGATAATTACAAAGTATTCGAAAGAAAAAAAAAGTTACCGTAGTTAGTAGAACTGGTATCTAACTCAGCCTGCTTGTCCACACAAATAGTGTATTAGATGGTACGGCATGCTTCGCAATGCCAATTAAATTGTTCGGTTACGCCGTTCTGCCGTTTTCCACCCCCTTCCCCACACATATTTAGTCAGAAACCTTCGCGGGCGCACAACTCACATCAGTTTCACTCCAGTCGGAGGAATGGTATAGGTACGCATAGAAGACAAACGAAGAAATATTCATTTTATGAAAAGAGATAGGTGGATCGGCATATACAGCTGGTGTGCTACGGCGACATCTAATGGCGAGTTACGGTCAAATGGATATAGCATAAAAACGCTTACCCATGAAAAAATACATATTATATGCCCCGTTCCGTGGTGATTGGTCAAACGGTACCGGAGATTATCTAATGTCGAAGCTGGGACGTAGAAGAACCTCAAGGGCTACGAGAAACACCCGCATGTTTATATCCGATTGTTGGTATAGGCTGTTCACTATATACTGAGCACTCAACAGAACTTGTAATTAATTAAAAATATGTTCTATTGAGCCAATAGACGTTAACTTTTGAGACTGTTGAAACGTTTACACTGGTTTCTAGTTACATAGAAGTTTTCATATTAAAAACAGTAAAGATGGCTGCTAAACTGCTGAAAGAAAACTTTATGCAGTGCTCATTTTATCGTGAACGGCCTATAGATTAGGAGTTATGAATGTTTCCCTGTTCTTTGTGCGTTACTCGCAGTGTGACAGGAAGTAGTGGTTATTTACATAGATAACTGTGATGGACACTTGAATGTTTGTGACAAAACAGTACACAGACTAGTCAATCTTGTGTTGTGACATTTACGTACCAGTGTCGTAGCATGACGCCTGCAAAAAGTATCTAGATACAAAACATTGTCGGCAAGAGATAGTGTTTCCTTAACATTTGAGGAAGGAAAAAAAGTATAAGCGTACGTCAAAAACGGTCTCATTTTATTAGTTACGTACTGTGAAATTTTATTGCCTTCATTTAACGATTTCGTAGTAAAAATTGGAACAGAAGTGTAGTAAATACCCTTGGCACCAAAGTAACCGAAATTATTAAGTTCTAAAAAATTTCATAAAAACCATAAATTAATAAGATACGAAACAGTGAGGAAATTAAGGTAACTTTAACTATTGAAATTCCACTAACAGCGAAAAATTCATTAATCTAATGCGACTAGCAGTTTTACCATGCTAAGCGATTCAAGTGCGAAAAATTAATAATTTTGAATATTTACATGTTTTTAAGATATTACAAGTGACTTCGTAATAACCTCATGAACAATTTTTTTGCTTGCATTGTACTCATATGACGAGACACGCAACTTACTGAAATTAATATTTATCCAATAAAATTAAGAGTTATATGACTAAGTAAATAACCCGTGAAATGTCTGTCGGTTTAAGTTGGGTGAATGTTCTCGTAACATGAAACCACTGACAGGTTTTAGACGCAATATTGCAATTTATTTTTTGGCTATTTTTTTTTATATTTTGAGAAGAAACAATGTTAAATCTGTGACTATGGAGCAAATTCTATTTGCTTTGCGCTACAGTACAGTACGGACACAGTGTTTGAGCTGGTAATGTGTAGTTAGGTCGCAATCAGTCAGGCAAATTGTAAATATAAAACAAAAAAATGTCACTATGATTACTTGTAGTGTAGCTCAAGGTAAATAGAATGTGCGGTGTAGTCGCAGATGAATTTTTTTTTTCTTGTCACAATGTCAAAAAAAGCGAAATATTAAATTATTCAATATGGAATCGAGTCAAAACATTCCTTTGTACGGATATTATGCAGGCTAAAAAATTCAATTCAAGGATAGATTACGTTGCCACTGGTAAGGTGAGGTAAGGTGAGGTAAGGTAAGGTGAGGTAAGGAAAGTGAGCTTTACGTCTCATAGACAGCGATGTCGTTAGAGACGGCGAGACACAAAATAGTACGACAGGAACTGGGAAAGGAGCCGGCTATGGCCTTTGTTAATAAACAATGCCAAGCATTCACCTGGAGCGATTTTGGGAAACAATGGAAAACCGAAATCAGGATGGCCGGAGCCGGGACCTAACCCGGGTCCTCCGGAATGCGAGTCAAACGTCTTACCGTTGCGCCACCTCGGGTTAGCACCTAGTAACAACTTCGTACACGTGTAGAATTACAAGTTTCCCGCGCCAGAACATCCTGGTCACGTTGAGAAACGCCTTCTGCGACAACTTGAAATCTCTCGCCGAAACATTTCGGAGCAGTTGCGTCGGCTGGCTTGTGGGAGTCACAGCCTAGTTCCCGACGACGCAAACGAGCGAGCGGCAGACGAAGAACTCGCGATTTCACGGCGCGTTAATTTCAAAACAAAATCGCTCCGCGGAGCTGTGGTGGGGCGGGGATTAGAAGCGGCGGAGGATACGGGATGAGGATTTCATCTTCGCGGGAGCTGCGAGCAGAGGAAATTGCAGGGAGGAGATGGGACTATTCCAAGAGCTCGTTTTCCTTCCCGCCAACGACTATATACCACTTTCCTCGCCGTCGTCAAGACAGGCATTTAAAAAAAAGTGTCGCATTTCCGGAAACAGAAAGGGTGGCTGAAAACATCTCTCGAAGGCGTTTCCGAACGGAATTTTTCTCCAGAAATAGATGTACTAGTGAGTAACAAAAATGATGGCTACAAAATATTTTATTGCTATTCACACAGACAAATATTTGTTGCGGCCAACACACAAATGTTAAGTTATCATTACGCATTACGCCTACACCCTTTTAAAAATTCTGCACAAAAGCTTTTACACCTTCAATAATGATAATAATAATAATAAAACAAACGCGTGATTAAGTGGAGTCCTCGACCTGGCGCATTAACGGCGTTGCAGCGTGTCAGGCGTATTATTTTACACGAAACCTCCTAACTTATCCACACTATGTTTATCTATGAAAAGAACACACACTTGAAACTATTCTTCTATTTTTTTTTTAATTCAGCTTGCTTGCTAGAAACGTGATTTTCGGGCCTCTCAAAATAGCTTTAATTTTTTTTTTACTGTTGTAACTCTGTAAATACCACCTGAATTCGTAAAGTTACTTAATAATACTCAAAAATAAATATTTGAGTAACCTCTTAAAGTCCCACACGAAAAAAAAAAAAAACTACAAGGAAAGCCTTGCACGCCAGTTTGGCGCGCTGTGAATTAGATGCGGCATGCTTCCCGTCGAGCGAGGTATTCTGTCCCTTATCGCTCCGCTGTTCCCACAAGAAACGGACGAAAGCTCCTTTTAAGGGGGATAAGTACCTGCCATCTTCGAATTCTTCAATTTTCACTAAGTTACATACAATAATCTGTATTTAAAATTTCCTGTCTGTCCAGTCTGTCATGGCAAATACACTACCTTCTTAAGCGTTACCAAAAAATTGTCACACCTTCACTATTTTCCTTAATACTTAACTAGTAACCTCCCGGAAAAAGAAAGATAATCACAAGTATAGCATGAGCAATAGTAGTCAAGCAAAATCAATTGTATACAATGTAAGAAACTATTACCTCTACCTTGTAGAAGCATAAAACACTATCGAAAATGGGTAGATCTCATGAAGGGGCACGTTAGACAATTTTATTGTATTTGCAGTTAAGCTATAACAATTATTCAAATTGTATTATCAAAATTTTCTCTTCAACAAATCATAGTATATATTCTTGGTAAACTGCTTGACGTAAATAAATAATGGAATCTTTAATTATTGTGTCATGCAGAATCATTACAAAGGAATTATAGGTTAACTTTCAAGAATTATCTCGCAATGATTACGCATGACAGATCAATGAAATATTCCATTATTATTTATGTCAAGCAGTTAACCAGGAATATATCCTATGCTTTGTCGAAGATAAAATTTTGATGATACAGTTTGAATAAATGTTATGGCTGAAAAACAGAAAATACGATAAAATTGTTTAACACTCGCCCTTAAATACAGATGTTCAATTATTCCAAAATGGCGGGTACTGATACCCCATAAGTCCATCTTGAAAAAAAATATACTGGAGGGTTTAACGTGAGTGCACACATGTGTGACGTTAACTCGGAAGACGTATCTTACACACGTTGAGAAGTTATCGTATAAACTTGTATTGGCCGACAGGTGGCCATCTTTAGGCCACGGGTCCCTATTCATGCTATTTGGTAAGTTTTAATTTTATAATATTGAAAGCCAGCAGATATCGCAAAGCCGTTAAATACAAATGTTGGAAATTGTTTGTACTATGCCTTGAAAAAATTAAGTTACATAAGTATTTTATATTTTTGGCTGATTATTGACGCTAAGAAAATTTAGGAAGACTTGAGGTACACGCCCCCCTGACGTCACACCGCAGGGGTAGAGTACTGTGGGTAACAAAACTTGTTTATAAACATGCTGACTTGTTAGTTGATGACAGAAACCAAACATAATTTGCACTCGTAGACTCGCACGCAAGTGTAAAAAAATATTAGTTTCATTTGGATGTTAAGATAAACAAACGCATAAGATCAATATTTACCTGGAAAAGCGGCAAAATCCAAACAAATAATCTATTTCCTTTACATACATCTCATCCGGGACATGTGAAGCAGAACGCCTGTATGAAGGTTATGTTCGGTTGCGGTATCCATGGAGGTAGGAATTGTTACCCACACAGACTGAAGCTCCGCCTCATTTCAAGTCGCCCACTAAGTCGATAATCAGCCAAAATTATATAAGCTTATTTCTTGAAGAAGAAGAAGAAAATACAGATAATTTCAAACTTTAATATCAAACGGTTTTGCGGTATCTCCCTCCCTTTCACGATTTAAAAAATTAAAACTCACAAAAACCGCATAAATAGGAACACGTGGCCTTAAGGGGCCTCCCTAGATAGACTAAGTTTGTGTGTGTGAGGCAGTAGCGGTAAGGTTGCCGTTGACCGACGTATATAATGCGTTATCGCCTCTCCGCGCAAGCCACTCAGCTGGCGCGCTGGGCTTTGCTATCATCCTTTTTCCTATGGGACTTTAAACGGTGAGCACATTATTTTATTTGTGGGCAGGATAGTTCAAAGTCTAATGCTGGCTTCTATAGTTGTGTTTTTAGAATTTGGATGTTATTTTCCCAGATACGGTAATCTGGAAGAGCAATTTTCGTCTATTTTGAGAGGCCTGAAAATGACGTTCCCAATAAACGTGTCGAATTGTTAAAACTATGGCAACATAGTATTTTCGTCTGTGTTCTTTATGTAGGTATGCAACTATAGTGTGCGTTACATAGTTTCGTCAGAAAAAGAATAGTCGTAACTCGCTGCAACGTATTTGAAACGCAGGCAGAGAGGCTCCGGTGGTTCTATGAGTACACAAATCGCAGTTGGAAGGTACAGTGATACCATAAATAAGCGAAGAGGGTCCCCTGAGACGAGGCAAGACTTGCCTTCAACCAATAAAAAGACGGACGAGAAGACGCGGAGATAGAGAACCCCGCCGGGTCATAATTCAATCCCAACGGGCAACAAATGGCAAGCCGCGATAACGCCCAGACGTCTGCAGCGACAGCCTGACGGACAGACGATGGATGCTGCGCGGAGACTAGCGAGCAGGCCTCGAGGGGCAGATATGAAGACATAAACGTCGGAGCGCGAGAGAGCGAACCCGTGTTCATCTGCCGGACTGTTATCGGCTCCTGAGAAGAGGCTGCTGGGTGATGGTAGGAAGGCAGGGTGAGAAGGATTGCACAGACGTACGCCCGCTGACACGTGGCATAGACGTGCGAGCAGCTAATGGAAGCATATCCGACATTATCCTGCACTTACATTTCCCAGAGTTCGCCCTTGTTTCTACACTTAGCCACTGAATAAATAATGCTAACAGACGCGACAAAGGGGAGCTTTTCCATTGTTGCTGTCGTACCAGCTCTCGGCGTGTACAGGAATGTAAATAATGACATGTGGATTCGAGTCATTGTTTATTTAACCACTTGTAGTACTTGACACACTGTAATTAGTTTGTACAATAATTAAATATTTGCAAATGCTAAACAATGATGATTCTAAACTCAACATTAGAGAATTAGCTAATTCTATAAGAAGCGACATAAACGAGCTTTGTAATCGTTGTTATTGCGCCAGCTCTCAAGGCGTAGGCGTGTAAACAAAGCCATGTGGAATTTGAGACTATGATTATGCTTATATGTCAAGAAATGCTGTAATTTGTTTGTGTCTCAATTACGTACATATTTAGCAGTTTTAATGTGACGTTACTTATGTGTCAAGCTTTTATGTTAACGTGATACGTAAAGTTATACCACGTGATCGTCTGGGGAAATCACATTTCGGAGGAGATAATGTCGTCTTTTTTGTGTCATGTTATCTTTGACTATCAATTTCAAGGCTCTCATAATGGTTTTACTGGCTTTCGCTTGCACGAGAAGCTGTTGGCCTATTTGACTGAGCCAATTAGAATCTCTTTATTGTAATATTTGATGGCTGTTATTGGTGCGCAGACAGCTACACTGTGTCAGATGTACATCATCCAATCATATGTGTTGCAATTAAGACCTCGCTCTTTAGTTTTGCCAGTGGTTTCGAAAATATTTTTTTTAATGAAAATTAATACATAAATACATACATACATACAAAAAATTCATTCCTACAGTTTTAACGCTTATATATCATCGTTTGTATCTGAATTTTTCTGTTGTAATACACTAAACGGATTTTGCCCCTGAAATATCACATATTTTGTTGTAAAATAAGCCAAAACGAAGCAAAATTTTTTTGTTAGCAAACGATATACTATTAAAAAAAAAACACTGACAAAATTGGGTATCGTATGACTGTACACAGCCTCAAATTTTTCAAAGCATTTGGTTAATAAAATATATTACAGTTATTTGCAATAGTTTGAAATAAATTGAATCTTACGGCCTTAACTACAGCGTTTTCAAAGTTTTTTTTTTTGCACAAAACATATTCGCGATATACCATCATCTCTATGAACAGTGTATACACACGTGTAATATACTTAGAATGGTGTTCCTAAGCAGACATCACTCATGCGCGATGAGCAGTTTTCTAACGCTCTTGCAGCGACCGAAGTTCCGCACATCAGCCGGCCGCTTGAATAGGCGGTCACCTTAAGTGGGAATTTCGTACCACTCCCAAGTGGTACGAAATTCAACGCTAAAAACATTATCTATAACTGTAGGTTTCTTGAAGTCAATTTGCGAAAATTAAACAATGGCAATCCTAGACAATAGTTTTAGCCAACGTTTTAAACAAAATAGTTTCCAGTGTTACGAACTTCTGAGGCACAATCTCTGACGCCGGAACGTCGTGCATTTAACTGCGGCGCAAGAGATCACGCGTAACAAATTAGCAATTCTTGATAAATATTTACTCATAAAATTGGCAAATACCATTATCTAGGATCGTCATTGAGTATTTTATCCATATAGGCTTCGAAAAAAGCGTAGAAATCAATTGATGTTTTCAGCGTTTATTTATCTACCATCACTCTTAACTGCGTAAGGAAAAATGTATCGTTTGTATAGTTATAAATGCTGAGAACTAATTCACACACACATGGGATCCACTACAATGGCGAAGCGGGAAGTGTTCTAGGGCAAGCGGTGATTTGCAGTGACTGTACATAACTCTCAGTTGCGTGTGGAACTATTTGACTGGTAGAGGCAGGTACAGTCCTCAGCCAGTAGCATGTAAGAGACAAGGAACTAGTTCTCAGTAATACACCTAGGTCTCAGCAACACAAATATCACCTGCTCAAAGTGTATAGTCGGGGTCTCATACTGCTTGCCTTGGTACACGTCCACGCTTCGCCACTGGGTCCACAACAGCGTCACTCCATGTCGACCATAAAATATAAAACATCAAAATGAGGAAAATAAAAACCTCCCGGGTACATAAACCCGAGCACGAAATGATTTGTACGACAGGCTGAATAAACAAGAAAACAGGCATAACATTCAAACTGTCGCTTTCTCGCGGGGCCATGTGCTGTGTTGCACGGGCTGCCCGACAGGCTTGCCAACTACAACGAGAAAGTTGCTTAAATAAATATATTTCACGTTACCTCGCTTCTTTCCCCGACATGTTCTCGGCAGGCGGTGGGTTACGCCCACTTCTCGAAACACATACAGGACACGTGCGCGTAAAAATAAAAATAATACTAACGTATTTCAAGTGTACACATTCGCTACTTACAAACAGAAATGTTCTACTTGGTGACGTAAAAGGCGATCGAGAAGGGAGTGAGTGTGTTTATGTGCACGTGAGGAGACGGACAGGCAAATATAAACAAACAGTTTACCTACAAACGAAAATAAGATGTTAATTTTTATATTCTAAAAAAAAAAGTATAAATACGAACCGGTGGTCTTAAGGGCACGGTTCACCTCAGTTTTCTACGTCTTTTTATATTTTTATATTAGTATCAGGTTTTTTTTCTTATTTTAGACATAAATTGTAACTAAATATTCCTCTTATAAAATTGTTGTATTTCTCATAGTTTTCGCATAATGAGTCGTAAACGTCAAAATTTGCACTTTACGGTTTTATGTACGCCACTAAAACCAACTGACATACCAAACAGAAAAATTAACAGTGTATAAAAATGCTGTAGGCTATGATTTGACATATATAAAAACAAAAATAAATACATTTTTGTATTTTTAAAAACATTTTAAAATTTTAAAATTTTTCACTTCAATATTTAGCATTTTTTATTAAATACAAAAAATATTTCATTTTTGGTTTTTATATGTGTCATTTCATAGTCTACAGCATTGTTATACACTGTGAATTTTTTCGGTTTGGTATGTCAGTTGGTTTTAGTGGCGTACATAAAACAGTAAAGTGCACATTTTGACGTTTACGACTCTTTACGCGAAAACTATGAGAGATACAACAATTTTCGAAGAGGAAGATTTAGTCACAATTTATGTCTAAAATAAGAAAAAAAAATATCGGGTAAAAATATAAAAATACGTTGAAAACTGAGGTGAACAGCGCCCTTAAGGTGACCGCCTAGGTAAGACGTGAAGAGAAGTTATCTTTGTCAACGCTTAACGTCTAAGTCTTCAGCGCTGGTGAGAAGTGACATGATGTATATAGAGCGTGCTGGAATGAAGGGGCAAGGGAAACGGGAGATCCCCGAGAAAACCCGCCGACCAGCGACATCATCCGGCACGATTCACACATGCGAAAGTCAGGGGGCCGATCCCGCCGAGGACTGAACCCGGATCCCCTTGGCGGGAGACGAGTGCTCTAGTTACTGCGCCAGCCACGGCCTCCATCAAAAACACAATAAAAGCTGTGTATACGCCGTTCGGTATATACGGCAAAGATGTTAGAAGGGTCCAGATGGAGCATGCCGCCGGGAATTGTAACCAAACAAACACTTGACATGGCTGGTATCAATATGGCCGACTAATTAAAAAATTGAGGAAATATTAGTTAGGAGGTGTGTAAACAGGGCTAAAATATAGAATTTTCAACCCAAAACATTAATTAATAATTTACCATAAAAATACCTGTCAGATGTGTACTTTTGAGGTTAAAGCAGTATGGCGGCTGGCTAATTTGGTGGCTACCTCTCTCCCCTCTTGGCTTCACTCCACTCGCCGTCATTCTGACCTTATGCTACCCCCGTGGTATAAGGTCAACACTCACAGAAGCCCTGCTAAATTTCTATTTTCAGCTAATTCGTATAATTCTGTACGTAACGGCTAATAACAACAGGAAATATCTAACCTCTCTGGACACATCACTTGATATTTGCGCGTGTAAGATAAATTGTGCAGTCGGTAGGAACCTATATAGTTTGATAAAAAAAAGTTTACTAAATATATAAAATACAAATGCGTCGACTTCAGTTGATTCTATTTATGTACTGTTGTATTTAAAAATGGAAAATACATGGAACTACGTTGAGCAAATCGCTGACAACCATACAAGTTGTAAGGTAACTATTGTTGATGTTGAATTGTATGCAGTAATGGCTGGAGATTCTTTTTCAAAGGTTGTATCTTAAGTGCTCAATTTATCCCGAACGAACTATAAAAAAAACTACAGTGTTAAAAAGAGTACTTCTTTGTCGGCATTATGTTGTTAACACTGTCCTGGCCAACTTACGTGATTTTGATTAGGTTAACAAGAAAACTATACGTGACATACAGTTGTATTGATTACATCGTAAGATGATACGCTACTTTATGCACAAAAATAGTTTAAATGTTCAGTGCTACGAGGTACAAACGATAATAAATTAACTGATATTGGTTAAGGGGGAGTGTTAGACAATTTTATTGTATTTTCAGTTTTTGAGCTAAAACATTTATTCGAATTTTATTATCAAAAGTTTCTCTTCAACAAAGCATAGGATATGTTTTTGTAAATTGCTTGATTTAAATAAAGGAATCTTTCATTAATTTGTCATGCAGAATCATTGCATGAAAATTTTTGATAGTTAATCTATAATTCTCTTGCAATGATTCTGCATGACAAAATTAATGAAAGATCCCATTATTATTTACGTCGAGCAGTTTACCAAGAATATACCCTATACTTTGTCGAAGAGAAAAATTTTATAATACATTTCGAATAAATGTTATGGCTAAAAAACTGAAAATGCAACAAAAATTGTATAACACTACCCCTTAGCCAAATTCTTTTTAAATCGTTTATGTATTGCATTTTCACGCTAGTGGTAAACACAAAAAAAAAAGTAGTGTTACGCAGTAACAGTGTCTTCTTTGGTATAGGTGCGTCACGATAAAGTGAGCACTTTTTAATACAATCTTGCCTAAAATAATAAATACCAAGTAATATTTATTACGACCCTAGATGTTTACTTTTAGTTCCGTAATATCTACACACTTTTGACTGATTCTTTCTTTATAATAAAAAGCGGCAGGAAACTATAAATTATTTCATCAGAAAAAAGTAACCAAGCCTTCAAAAGTGCCCACTTTATCCTGTACTGCATATGTACCGTATACTTATGTTGGTACGGCGTGTGCTTATGTTGGTACGGCGTGTGCTTATGTTGGTACGGCGTGTGCTTATGTTGGTACGGCGTGTGCTTATGTTGGTACGGCGTGTGGTTATGTTGGTACGGCGTGTGCTTATGTTGGTACGGCGTGTGTGCGAACTTACAACTCGTTATCTGGCAGTGATTAAGGGCGACTCCACATGGCACAAATGTACTGTGACGCGCCTTATCGCTCCACTGACCTGGGGTAATGTTTCCCTGCTGCTGGACGCTCATTACAGTAGACGCGTTAGGAAAAGTATTCGCACGATGCTAATTTTTTTAACCAATAAGGAAGGGGCGTAACATTGGCGGGCACACGTGCTCACGTCAACAATAGTACAGTCTTTTTATCGTTGCGGCGCATTTTCAACTCCCGAAGCAAGAATAGTGGTGTTGTAAGTTTAACGTGTGCATCTGTGTTTCTGCCTGTAGCTTCGAAGCTCCTGAACGGATGAACCGACTTTGATTTAGTTTATTTTTACATGTTGACTTGATCGATAATGCTCTTAGCTATGATTCAAGAAAATATGTTCAGTCGTATGAAGGTCATCAGCTGTTTTCTAGTTGTTGAAGGGATGTGAGCAACTTCTACTGGTCTGTTTGGTATCCTATGACTTCTATTATATTACAATAACATCGTCCCTTCGACGCTGCAGCATCAGCTGGTATCACTAACTGTGCCATTTTATCAGTTGTATACTATTTGTATTTGTATTTTTCTGGCACACAATTTATTATTTTAATATGAGAGTGATTTATTAATTGAATTTAACTTTTATTTGTAATTGTCGGCGTGTACTATGATTAGAGGTGGAGGTATTTCGCGGAAATGTTTTGGACAACGTTGCCTTGAAAACACTGTAGTTTCTCGCAACATGTATGATTGGGCGATAAACGTCTGACACAACGTAGCTGTATGCAGACCAATAACAGGCATCCAATATTACAAGAGCGTGATTCTTATTGGCTCAGTCAAATAGGGTAACAGCTCCAAGTACAAGGTAAAGCCAGTAATCTTACGCTAGGCTGAACGTAACGTTGAAACCCAGCAAACAGTCAAGTTTTCCCGCGATAAACCATCTGATTATTAATTTTCATGGAGTATTTCTGTGCTCGCTGTACTAATTTTATTTTCGCGTCTCCCATCCCAGGCAAAGAGACAACAGGCCTCGCCACAGCGACCGCAGTATTCAACTTGCAATGCCACCCAGAGGAAATACCGATGTGCAGCCACGTTCCCACAGTGGTAGAGTCCTCGCACCACGTGCATCTTGCGTGGGCGCAAATCGTGCAAGCCCGCAGTTTAGCTCGGCTGCAGACATAATAAAGTCCCCTTTGCACCGTCTTCGATGCTTCACTCCGCACACCACTCACTGCGCACCAAGTCACTCCTTTGCGCGCTTTTTGGACATCCGCATGCCATCTGTCGGTCGTGGACTGAACTTATCTGCGTCTCTACGCTTACCACACAGCGTCACTTACCGGCAGTCAAAAAGCCTCAACTGACGAAAGATGACGTCCTTCCGCATTGCTACTGTTTGTCGGGAGATGTTAGTCTTCCGGACCTGGTTTCCAGGATGTTTACTATTCCTCTTTCACGCCATATAGTGTTAGTTTGATATAATTATATATATTATGTGAGGCATTTCTTACTAGATTTAACTTTCTAGGTACTTCAAGATGGAAGTCATCTAGTCTACCCTCCGTAGGTAAGACTTCCCTCTACGTCCGCGTAGTTACGCCCTGTTTTGTTTCGTTAAAAACATTAATTAATTCTCCACGTACCTTTCATTTGTTACAGTGGAGGGGTCAACGATAGTCCAAGTATACTTCATGTGTTCAACAAGATTCCAACTAAATTTCAACGATAGTTTGAACAGATATTCAACTACTTCATGTGTTCCACAAATATTTCAACTAAGTTCAACTTACGTATTCTTTCAACATGTCCTTTCACTTGACACCAGTTCGCCGCTACGTTCTACGTTTCAGCTAAGTTCTATGCCCCTACATAAACTTTAATTGTGTTACGCACCAAGTTTGGTCATTCAGGACGACTTTATGTATATAATTTTAAACTTAATTATTTATTTATTTATTTTACATGATGTTTTTACATTAACCATGCTTAGCATGTTAAGAGTGCACTCTAGGTAAACATAATATTAGAATATTTGCATGGCCCTGTTAATCTTTTAAATAATAATGTGTGCTGCACATTTTGTAACTCTATGTCTTTGTTTATTTCAATTGCCCAATATTTACTAATAAGAATAAATCATTACTTTCACTCTGTCTTATATAAATCGTTTTTTATGTAACAGCTCTTCCTCTGGGAATCAATATTTATTTTGTAATGTTAGCTGTACATGAGCAGTAATAAGCATCAGCCTTAAGTATATTTTGTATCCGTCTTTCTTGCTAGCAAGCATTTATAAAAATTTATATATTATTACAGCTAGGGCCACGATTTTGTCGCGAAAAGATTTTTGGCCCCCTTTGTTTCAGTGTCTCGCGTGCACATCGGCAGCTTTGTTTCAAGGTTATTGGCAGCGTGTCTTTGTTCAGAAACGTTTCTCATTTGACTGCACCAATCAGAATAAGATTATTGTGAGTCTGTACGTCTATAATTTGCCAAGGCAAGTGAGAGTAAAATTTTCCAATTACGGGCGATGTAGCAGAGCTGCAGGCGTGCACATGACGCATCGAAACCAAATGTTGCAAAACTCTTTTCACCATAAAATCGTGGCTCTAATTATAGCTATGGTAGCAGATAAAAATGTACTATATACAGTAATCTAAACACACAAATAGGGAAGACGTGACACAACTTAAGAGCCGGGTTTTTTTTTTTTTTTTTTTTTTTTTTTTTTTTTTTTTTTTTTTTTTTTTTTTTTTTTTTTTTTAAGTCTTACTTGTGTTCTACGAGACAGTAAGCGGTGATCATGTAATTTTATCCGTGGATGGACGACATACAGTCCAACGAATGTTTTTCGTTGATCTTTTAACTATTCCTGCAAAGGATTATTATTATAAACTGAACCGTTTTTGCGGGCAAACGCAATTGCGAGCGAATACTACCATGTCGAAAAAAAAACCTTAAAAGAATAATTTTTTAAAGTGAACTCTTATTGCATGGACGCCGGAATAAAATAACGTTTCGTTCCGTCTTAGTGAGAGCATCTAATTAATAAACGGCAACCTAAATTGGGTTCTTTTGTTAACAAAGCCGAATTCAGTCCCGCACAATAACGTTTCAAACAATGCCACAGAATCAAATAAATGAAGCACGGATAGTTGTCGAGTCTACTAGAATTTCAATTTTTTACACGTGGTGGAAGGGAATCCAAGCTCTGCCTTCAAGCTTAATTAGTTGGGAATAGAAGAGGGTGGGAGAGAGAGAGAGACAGAGACAGAGAGAGAGAGAGAGAGTGAGAACGAGGGAAAAAGAGAACAATAAAAAGACCCAGCGCGCGCGCAGGTATGTGTGTGTTTGTATGTGTACGCACACAAAATCAATCATGTCTCGCGGTTCGCTGAACTGTAACCAAAAGCTCTCCGATTCGTTGTGCGACTTCTGGAATGCTCGCCGACTTCTCCGCCATTACGATTTCCCTGTCATCTCCAGCTGTTAACTTGAACACCTACGGCGTATTATAAATAACAGAGCCTGGAACATGCAGGCAAGATACAATAGTTTTGGGATGAACAGTAACGTCGCTAATTGTAGAGAAACTACCATAAAGCCATAGAAATGTCAGCAGAAAACCAATAATTTCACGCAACTCAATCAATATTTACTACCATTTGCACAAAGGAGATCAATTTTGTTGTGGAAAGGTTATTACAATTATGCATGTCCACGTTCCTGACAGAAACCCACAAAAAATCACGATAAAATACATAAAACTATCTACAAAAAAAGTTTCACTATCCTACCGCATTAAATAACTAGTCAAAATCAATGCTATTGTCTTCAAGTAAGTAATGAGACAGTTTTACAAAAATGTTGACACACAGGTGTCTACATTTCCCACTTGTAAAAATTTTTTAGTTCTTGCAGTTTTACCACAGCAGCATGCCAAAGTCAGGATTCGCAAGTTACGTGGACACAGTTATAACAAAAACCAAGTGTCTTACTCGAACGAAATAATTTACACTGAAATGAGATACGTGCTATATGCTAAAATATTTAAAAACACACAACAGTCCTCCTGTAATTTTTTAAAAACTGCCATAAATTAAAAAAATGGTCATAATAATTAAATTTTTTTAAAACAGTACAAAGGAATCTCATTGTTGTGTTTTAAAATATTTTAGAATATAGCCCATTATATATAATTTCAGTGTAAATTAATTCATTCGAGTAAAACACTTAGGTTTTTGTTATTACTATGTTCCCGTAACTAACTAATTTTGACTTTGTCGTGTCACTATGGGAAAACTATGAGGGTCAAAAACAATTTTACAAGTGGAAAATGTAATCATAAGTGACGTCTGTAAAGCGATCACTATGCCATGCAAATATAACATTATGAACGTTTCCCACGTGAAAGGCCTTAAGAAGGTCTTGGGCTGTCCGAGGACACGTTAAAGTGACAAAATAAATCAACTCTGCAAAATTGTATGCAACAAAGATCCAAAGTGTGCAATAAAACTAAACACGAACGAGCAAGCCAACGTCGACCCTGCCCCACAGTGAAAGAGAAGGAAAAGAGGGGGTGGAACTAGCAAACGGCCGGATAAGGGTGGAGGGAAGGAGGGGGGGTGACGTCGCCTGACTGGACGCCTTAATCTGCCACTTGGGAAGACAGAGAGGGCGACCCTAGGGTGGGTACGGGGAATTCGGGAGTGGAGGACGATGGAACAGGAAAATAGGAGGGGGGAGGTGGGGAGGGGACGAATGTCTCCAGACCAGGAAAGGGTTGTTGGAGGAAGGAAGACGTTCCAGGAATACCGACGACCTCTGGAACCTGGAACTACCTCGCCCCGCGCGCGCCCCTATGTTTGCACTCGCTGTGCCATGAGGGAAGAGGGAGGGTTCGGTTGCCTCTGCTACCCTCCAGTCATGACTATATCACCGCTGCCAACATTCCCGGCAACACACGAGAACTCCTCCACAAACACGTCTGTCGGTTAAAAATTAACGGACATCTGCCGCGAAGCTTACCATCTGTCAGTTGATTCACTTCCTGAAACTGTGGCAGTGAACAAGGTTGCACAGGGACCCCCCCCCCCCCCAATCCATCTCAGTCCTTACACTGCTGCGCACAAAGTATTGTTTGTTTGAACCATCAAACATCGGCCAGACTTTAACTACATACAGAAAGTATTAACTTAATGGGGATGGAGCGCCAAAGCAGTGAATTATCACCATTTTCGTCATAAATATTATTTCCTCGCTTATAGAAAATCAAGGCTCGACAATCCATCCGTAGATTACAATTTTTGTACACCTTCTTACTTTATTACATAGTCACAGACTTTCTTATTTTTGGAGCAATGATGGCAGATAGGAAAATTCTCTTTTTTTTTTCCTATTCGCCATCACTGTTCCAAAAATAAGACAGTCTGTGACTATGTAGTAATGTAATAAGTTGTACAAAAGTTTCTTTTCCAGATTGTCAAGTTCTGAATTTCGATAATAAGCGAGAGGAAAAAGTTATAACGAAAATTGTGAAAATTCATTGCTTTGACGCACCATGCCCCTTAAAGCTAAAAACAGTTTAGTATTCTACGATGAATACTGTTCGAATTTTAGACATACTTCTGAAGACTTTTTTCGCCCCATACAAACCTTTTTAATATTCCATACTTTCATCCATATCAACACTGTGTAAGCCAAGATTTTTCTGTTCTCTGTACTCACTTTTAGAAGTACGAATAGCCGCCGAAAAGTAAAAATGCAACGAAGTACTTTAAGGACTGCCTACATATTACTAGCCGACATGTTGAATTTTACAAATTGTGAAAGCAACATAAATGTTCTCTGCTTCACTCTCTGTACCCCCCTCCCTTCAATTTACAAATTTCGTTTTCATCATTTTGTTCAAGTGAGGAAAGCTTAAAGATCGCACGATACATTATCGTCGCCTTTATTTGTATTTATTAACTTTAAGGAAACAGCAAATCCTTCATTTGGGAGAGAACATTACACACGAAATAAAACTACTAGCCTTGCGGGCAAAACAGGAAGTCCGCGATAAAAAAATCGAACCTAATTTCGGACATTTCGAAGACAGTAGTTCCCGTGTAACTGCTATACTCACGCGGTTAATACCATCATGGCATTTTAATTACGTCAAGAAGGTAAAACTATTTATCTGCGAGAATTTAATCGTCACCGAAATATTATTTTAAAACCGCGGATGAATTGCCTGCAGATCATGTGTTTTCCCAACAGTACTTAGTTCGTGACAAGTTTCAAACGCTAACACAAACTGGTACTGTGTTGCTTGACGATGTGGTTAGTGATAGTTGGGAGCAATATAGTTTACGCTTAAGGGTGTTCAAGTTCGATAAAATAATTATTTTCTATGTTTATCAAATATTGTTAGTTTTGTAGACTTGTGAGTACAGTTTCCTCTCACATTTTTTTTTTTAGATCGCATAGTTTTCTCATAACGGTGCGTCAAAGTCAAATTTGCATGTTGCGCGGCCATGAAAATAATGAAAACCAGTTGACTTACTTACATGATATAATTCGGAGTGTAATAACGTACCATGGACTACACAATAAAACAATTCGGAAACCCGCGAAGTAATATCACAGAATATTTAGGAATACAGAAGTGAAATAGCCGGTAGGACAGCGAACTCAAGTCACACACGCCAGCAAAATGGCTTCCCTGGCCAGCAACATGGCGGAGACGCCTACCGCCAATCAGCGTAAGGTGGCTGCCCTGCTAGCCGGCAGCCAGGCCAATAGGAAACTTGCCATAACACGCAGTAACCAAACATACACGGGGCTTATATTAACAACCTCGGTCAGCCAATAAGCGGCGAAGTTCGCCCGTATCAAAAGTGCCGCCACGTCATTTCGCGTCTGTATTACTATCTAGTCTGTGGTAATATTCTGGATTTTTAGAAATTCCGCAAAATGATGTAAATGAATATGCAAAACAAAATAGTTAGCTGAAAGTATTTTAATGTTTTGTTACATAGCCCATGGCATGTTATTTGCCTGTGAATTATTTCACATAAGTAAATGAGTTGGATTTCATTACTTGCATGGTAGCGCAACATGCAAAATTTGACTTTGACACACCGTTAAGAGAAAACTATGCGAGCTAAAAATTTCTTGTAAAAGGAAATTGTACTCATAAGTACAGCCTACAAAACTAACAATATGTCACACAAATATAAAATTATGATTTTATCGCACTTGAACACCCTTAACTAAAGAGCGTTACTAATGACGTAACACCATTTCAGGACGCTTCTTTATTCTAAAATAATAATATACATACGACAGTTAAACTTTTCTGTAACAAAGTAAAAAAACCGTATCTTTGTTACTAGAGTAGAAGTTTTGATTCTGGGACACCAATATGGTTATAAAAAATTTAGATTTCAGCGAAATATTGTAATATAGGTCAATTTGTTTGTAACACATTCTTTTGTTAAACAAATGATTTAGTCACAGTGAGTTACATGAAGCCTTTGTGAATATATTTCAGTATTAAAACTCTTCAGGTAACGTCTTTTGGGATAAAAGTGAAAACCAACTAAGAGCGAAGAATGTTTATGAGAAGAGCGTGTTGGATGTGTAATCCGCGGATATTAAAATACTATTGACAAAAAGGGCAAGCATTGATACCAATAAAAACAATGAAAGAAAAAAAACGTATGATACAAAAATTAAAAACTTCACAGCAATTTTTCCACGAAAATATTTACGTAGAAAATAATCGTTCTTTTGGGGTACATAAAACTGCACATTTTAAAAAGGTAAGTAAAATACGAACGGTTGAATTACATTTGTAACTTACGTAAACGATCACTTTGCTAGAGGTGAAAAAAAATGCAAACCTTTACTCGTCAAGAGGATTAATACTCAAGACTATAACATAAAAAAAAACAATGCAAGAGTTGTAAAACCACGTGATGGACTCTTCTATTTAGACACACTCTTCGGTTGCAGCAGACTTGCTTGTCGTGCGCGTTTAGAGTTATTTGGACCTCTGTTATATTTTTTCCCCAGGCACGGAAACAGGGAATGCGATAACTCGACTCGCGCCCTTCGTGTTGCTTCTGTCGCGCCATTGTGATTCCGGCATGTTACATCAAAAACACCACCTCCAGGTTCAGCAAGCACACGTGGCGACGGGACATACCGCACTCCCCTTCCAACTACAACAACGCAACACCGCACTACTTCCAACTTGCAGTGGTTGTCTAACCTCCAGGCGACTCGCTCTTCACAGAGTCTTGAGACAGCGACTCAATGCACGTATCGCGAAGTACGGAAACAGGCAGGCGATATGAGCTATACTGGCTTGTGCATCAATAACAGTGTCGCCTTTATGCGCGAGGCAAGAAAACTGCGAGCAGTGCTTTGGTCGTTAGCGTTTTCCTATGGGGCTTTAAGGCCTTGATATTTCATATATTTCAAACAATTGAAAATAACTGAAATATTTTTTTAACCTAAAGCTTTGAAAAAATATGAGACTGTTTCCAGTCATACGATACGATTTTTAATAATGTGCCGTTTGCTAGCAAAAATTCAGTTTGCTTCAATTTGGCTTATTTTGACAACTAAAATATACGATATTTCAGGCGCAAAAATCTAAAAATCCGTTCGATATAAGTGTTAAAACTGTAAGAATGAATTTTTTATATATGTATTAATTTGCGTTAAAAAATATTTTCGAAACCATTGCAAAACTAAAGAGCGAGGCCTTAAATAAGTGTAGCAATAAAACTAAGTACGTGACTTAGTACCCTTTTCATCCAAAGGCATATACTAGAGCCCTGACTAGGGGTTGGTTAGCTTGCTTTATTATATTCTACCATTCTATAAAAAAACCAGTGCAGTCCCTCGTCTATGTGCCTTTGTTTGTTTCAATGCCCGCAAGCAAGGAAAGAGAGTTTATGTCGTATATCAACTGAAACAGGAATTTTTAAGGCAATGGCTTTACTTTGCAAGAAGAGAATAAGTGTTGGATTCGTTTCAGGAACACTCAACTGCATTTTATTTTTTTACTGTTACATTAACAATCTGGAGCTGAAGTTCCCAAGCAGAAATAATTCATGCGCAGTAAATGTAGTAATATGAAAAAGGAGCGCAAATACTAAGCACTTTCATTTACGAGAAGTCCTCGCCTGGCGAATGGACGATGTTGCATCGTATTCTTTTATACGTCAAACCGCTTAACTTATTCATATTACCTTTATCTGCGAAAAGAACACACACTTGAAAGTATGCTTCTAAAATTTAAACAATTCAGCACGCTTGCTAGAAAAATGATTTTCGGGTCTCTCAAAACGGCTAAAAACAACTTTTTCTTTAGACTGTTGAAACTCCGAAAATATCATCTGAATTCGTTAACTGCAAAACAAGATGCATGCGTTGGCTTTTACTTCACACAATCCAAAAATAAAATTTTAGTGTCACCGCTTAGAGTCCCATAGGAAAAAGACTACAACGAAAATCTTGCACGACAGTTAGGCGCTCTGTGAATAGAGGCGATACGCTCCTTACTGAGCGTGGTAATCTGGCTCTTATCGTCCCGCTAATTCTACATGTCAAAAGCGAACATTTGTAACCAGTACACAATACTCTTAAGGGGCCCGCCTCGTTGCCATAAAATGGCGCTGCAGTGTGTTTGAAGAACACGTTTTACACCGAAACTAATACACGTGTGTTCACGCCGTTTCTCTACTAAAAGAACACACACTTCAGACGACTGCCCTTAAGTACTTTCAAGACAACACACGTATTAGAAATCCCCTTTTAGGGCACGTCAAAATGGGTTAAAACGGGGTTTTCAGGCTACTGTAGCGGAAAATATACTAACCGGATGCATGTGAAAGCACTTAAGGGTAGTGCATTGGACTTTACTAAAGTGATTTCGTAAATAAAACAATAGGGTCACCACTTAAAGTCCCATAGGAAATTTATTTTCTCGCGAAGACTGCACGCCTTAAGCGTAGAGGCGACGCACCGTTGTATGGCCCATACGACGTCGCCCTTAGCACCATACCCCACTCACACAAACACATGTGCCACGAGGCTGGCCTCTTAAGAATCCAAACATAATCACTAGGGACCCTGTTTTCTTCGCGAAAAGAATTTTGCCCAAGTTTGTTTCAGTGCCTTACGTGCACATCTGATATTCTGCTTCATGGTTATTGGCATCGTGTCTGTGTAAAGAGCCGTATCTCATTTGACTGAGCCAATTACAATAACGTTCCTGCAACACCACACGTCTGTGATTTGCCGGTAGAATACCAAGGCTCGCGACAGTTAATATATCCAATCACTGACCACGAAGCAGAACTGCAGATGTGCACGTAAGGCACGGAAATAAAGTGAGGCAAAATTCTTTCGCGAAAAACAAGGGTCGCTAATAATCACCTATAATTTCGTAGAATAGGAGTAAATGCACTGTCTATTTATCAAAAAACAGAAGACGCAGTTAGCGCAATGGTTAACGCACTCGCTTCTCACAAGGCGGTCCGGGCCCCGATTAAATATAGGCGGTTAACTACAACGTGAGCACTTCCCAATAGTTACAATAAAAAATGTATTAATCGGGACTACAGAAGTAAAGTTTTGAGAATCATGAAATGTTTACACTACCTTTCAGTTACATGAAAGTTTCCGTATTTTAAATATGGAATCGTAATGGCTGACATATAAGTAACGGTCAGTTTATCCTGAACTGTCCATAGCTACTATTTGCACAGACACAGTGCACGTGCTGCAGAACAAGTAAAACGGGTCTTCAACAGTGGAAACACGGTCGGGACTTGAGTATGCATAGGCAAAGGCACGATTATTTCGCGAATGGATTCTAGATCACGTTGAACGTCAGTAACGCATACTTCACTCCTCCTGTGATTATACGAGAGCGGTTTTAAGAGGAGTCCTTCGCAGGTGTCAAATTTCCATCTTTGAGGCGTGGGAACAGCGTAGTGATAAGAGCCAGTGTCCCACGCTTGACGAGAGGCATATCGCCTCTATTAGCAGCGCGTCAAACTGGCGTGCAAGATTTCCGTTGTAGTCTTTTTGCTATGGGACTTTAAGCGGTGGCCCCAATATTTTATTTTTTAATAGTATGAAGTAAAGACCAACGCATGCCTCTCGTTTTGCACTTTACGAATTCAGGTAATATTTTCGGAGTTACAACAGTCTATAAATAAAAAAAAAACCGCTTTTTGCCACTTTGGGAGGCCCGAATATCATGTTTCTAACAAGCGTGACGAATTTTTGAAAAATAGAAGCATGGTTTCAGGGGTGTGTTCTTTTTGTAGATAAACGTAATATGAATAACTTAAGCGGTTTCACGTAAAAAATAATACGCGTGGACCCGCTGCAACGCTGTCCATGCGCCAGTCGAGGACTCCTCGTAACACATATTTGACGACTGCAAGCCAGTGATAAATAAGGAAACAAGTCGTGGTGGTAACACCAATGAATATTCAGTTTCAGCCCGTGCATGTACAGAACTGAGAAGTCTAGCCTGTTGTCAGATGAATACGCGAAATACTCACGAGTGCCTCTATGCATAGGATAGTTGATTCTAACGTGCAGGTAATTGAATTCGCGAAATTTACCTCGCCCTATGAATCTGTAGTCTCAGCTTGAACTGAATACAATCCCCTGTCCTTTAGCTGCGCATGCGCGAACAAATCATTTGTACTTTTGCCGAAGTATTTGATAGACGCATATCTACAAACATTTTGTACCCATCACGTGACCCCTCGCACTTCTGACTGACGTGTTTTAATTCCACCACATAAGCATACGCGACACAGGTGGAAATTTTGCGTTGTGCCCACGTAAAAAGCGATTGTAAATTACTCGCCCCCCCCCCTAACACGCGGTCGGTTCCCGGATTTTCCACAGGTGGGAAACGTGGCAGACGTTGCCAGCGAATTTTCTCAGGTCACTCCCGTTTACCCCTGCTCTCTCATTCCGTCGCTCCTCCGTCGCAGGGCCTTGTTTCAATTCATATTACAGGTAGTGGCCCACGCCTACGGATTCTTATACTCTATCCATTCTAAGGTTGAAGCTAATTCATTCAAGGGAGTGACAGTAAAATTTTTGCACAGCATAGATTTCATTTGGTATACTGAAAAATACACGGTAACAGCGTAACGCCACAATCATACTGTGAGGAATCAAGATATAATTCAATTGCTTTGATTTATTTCGTCTGTAATTTTTATTTCTGCTGCAACTTTACAGCGGACAGAGAATAGTCTGTCATCGTGGCGTAACGCACTTTCCTCTCGTTACCCTCTATATATAATATTTATTTTGAGACCCCGCCTGGTAGTTTTAACAATGATTTTGGAATTGTTTTTTAAAGTAACATTATTCTTACATCGAAAAATCCCTACATTGTTTTGTCACAAATATATCATAATTTGTACTTATTTTTTGGTCGCAATAAATTTCATAGTTTTCTAGGTTTTCGCACACGAAATATCAACAATTTTGTGACGAAAATAAGCCAAAAATCAAGCTCTATCTCTATTTTATATATATTAAATATATATATATATAATGTTTTCGAACAAACTGTACGTTATTTTGCAAATTGCCCAAATAGAATTGTGCATCGCACGACTTGCCTTAGTCTTGAATTTTTCGAAGCATTCCCTTAAAAAAGTTTTTTGTACCAATGTAGAAAAAAACTACGTTGTAAGACTTTAAAAGAACCGTTCGCCTTCACCTTCAACAATACATCAGCTAAGCGAATGAAAGAATGCAATGCAGCGCGGAGTCGAAGGAATCTCGTTTATTACTCACGGTTTGCGTGTAATTATTAGGTAGCTGAGCGAATTATTTACCGTTAATTTCACACTAGCGAAGTACCTACAACATAATGAGAGGTTGCATTACGCGGCTCGTTGCATGCAGATGTGTACAAACCGATCGTTATTATTTCCCGTTTAGACTTGAAGGGGAAAAAAAAAAAAAAAACCTAGTTGACGTAAGCTAGTAAAACATCCAGCAAATATAATCGCAGCAGAAAAACAATTTTTTTTTTTTTTTTTTTTACGATTTCTGCAGTGGAGTTGGTGTAGTAAACTGTACAATGTTTAAGGCCTTGTTACCGAGTTTTGCAGTGATTTCGAAAATATTTTTTTTGTGCTACCTAATACTCATATCAAAATTTTGCTGCACAGTTTTGACATTTATATGTTATAATTTGTAGCTGATTTTTTTTGTAGAAATATACTGAATGGTTTTTTAGATTTCATTACCCAAAGAACCACGTTTTTCGTCGTGAAAATAGCAAAACTGATGGAAATTCTTTTTTTTCTGGCGAATGGTACATTATTAAAAAAAAAACGCGTCCACAGTATTGTGCATCGTGTAATTGCACATTGACTCAAATTTTTTCAAAACTTTTAGTTAAAAAATATTTGAGTTATTGGAACCAGTTTGAAAAAAACTCCGGAACTAACCCTTAATGGACGTACGCTATTGCGCGGACGTACGCCACTGCGAAGTCGTAACGGCATACATGCATCACTAGACTATAGCGTTACCTTAATGGTAAAACCTCGTAACTCTATTTCGCATCCCATCAGAAATATTAGTGTATGAAATTAATTTATTTCTCTCACTCTGAGAAAAAATACATAAATTTGTAGAACATTATAAAGCATAAAACTTTAATATCTACTTTTAACAATATTTCTTTGTAAACACCTTATGATGGTTTAAAAGGGCTCGATGTCCAACCTTCATAATACGGAGTTACGAGCTTTTATTATTAAGGTAATGATATTCAAATTGTTACTTTTGTGTAAAATATTCTTCAGATTTGAATCAGTTCTACAAAAAGCATTTTAGTCTTATATATTGTTGTAATTAATATTCACTTGATAAAGCTAAAATATTTTCTGTAATACAGTTTTTAAATCTGAAACATTAAAAAATATTTTACTGATAAGTAGGGACGGGAAAATTTCGCGAATTCAATTACTTGCAGGGTAGAATCCATTGTACTATGCATACTCAAGCCCCGACTATTTGTCCACTAGCTGCTACTCAGTGGAACAGCAGGCAATGAACGAATAGACGGGGCTAGAGTATGCATTTTACGATGAATTCTAGAATGCAGGTAATTGAATTCGCAAAATTTCCCCGCCTCTACTGATTAGCTACCACTAGTTGGCCTTCTACATTGGGCTGACGAGACCAGACGCAACAGTCTACTTGCCGACAAACATTGTCCTGTTGCACGCGATGGAAACTTATGTCCTACACTGTACACGTAGCGAGTCAGTCTGTGCTCAATACAGACAGTACAGTCTCAGTGATTTACCTTATACGTACAAGGCCCTAGTCAAAAGAGTTATGATTGGGTAATATTTGAACCCAGCACGTTACACATTGGTTGCGAGAAATAACCTAGCCACACGTACAGCACACACCAACAAATTTCCCGATTGCAACACTTGACCTCATAAATTAGTAAGTGACCGAATGGGTATTTTGACAATGTGTCCACTCTAAGGTTGCAGCAGAAATAAAAATTGCTAACGAAATAAATCAAAGCAATTTAATCTTGACTCCTCACATTGTGACTGTGCCGTAGCATATAGTTACCTTGTATTTTTCAATATTTCAAATGCAGTTTACGCAGTGCAAAACAGTTATTGACATTCACTTGGATGAATTAGCTGCAACCTTAGAATGGATAGAGTATAGTAAGAGTCCCCTTTCTATCTCGACTACACGAATAGTTTCAGGGGGCGAAAAAAAAGTATTATTAAAGAAACAAAATCCGAGAAAATGTTAGAGATACGGTAATTGCGTGGGAGAAGTGGTATTTTCAGCAGCGTTTCACATACTCTTGAATATGAAACTTATGTTAATCTGTGTCAAACAATTTCCTTAATTTTACGGATATTTTGAGTTTTGGGGGAAAAAAATGGGTGAAGTCATCCTCTTTCACCTCCCTCCCTACAAACACATAATTTTTACATAATTTTTATTTAACGGTGCTCTGTACGTATAATATAATGTATAGAAATTGATATCCACATCTATATGGTAACGAACCTTTCATCCTTCACCAATTAGACGAGGTTTATTATACCGTCAAACAGTAATGGCTGCTATGCTGAGGTAAGCCTTCCATCCAATTACGGATCTCATTACACCCGAGCTTACAAGACTGCAGAGAGTGCATACTAAGAAAAACAGACTAATTATGAAATTCAAAACTTCCCGAGCTTGTAACAATATACTGCGCGATTCTGAAGAGTTTACGCACGCTCCAAAGAAAAGCGAAGTTACATGGACGCCATGAAACATCTCAGGTAATATGAACCAGTGGAAAGTGGAACCGTAGAAAACGAAATGACGCGTTGCATTTTAATTAAGCAATCTGATATTAGACTCTTGCTTTATGTGAGCGATGACGGGTAGGCACCACAACAAGGACGAGCACATCTAGGAAGATAACACGGAACAATATCTATGTTGGAACTACTTTGTAAAATATATTTTTCATGTGGGCGGTTTCAGTACTTTTACCATTAATTGTGAAGTACAATATCTAAAAGACGTTAAGGCCTCGCTATTTAGTTTTGCAGTGGTTTCGAAAATATTTCTTTTAACGCAAATTAATACACATATAAAAATTAATTCGTACAGTTTTAACAGTTATATACTCGTTTGTACCTGGATTTTTCTTTTGCATTACACCAAATGGATTTAAATTTTTGCCCCCGAAATATCACAATTTTGTAGTCAAAGTAAGCCAAAATTAAGTAAAATAATTTTTTGCTACCAAATGGTACATTTTTTTTTAAAAACGCTCTGTCAAAATAGTGTATCCTACAACTGTACGGCCTCAAAATTTTTCAAAGCATTTGGTTAAAAAATATTCGAGTAGTTTGTAATTGTTTGAAGTAAATGAAAGACCATTTAAGAGGAGCCTTCCCCGATGTCAAATGTACACCTTTGACGCGTGGGAACAGCGTGGTGATAAGAGCTAGTGTCCCACGCTTGACGAGAAGAATATCGCCTCTATTCGCAGCGCGCCAAACTGACGTGCAAGGTTTTCCTTGTAGTCTTTTTCCTACGGGACTTTATGTTACCACAATATTTTATTTTTAATAGTATGAAGTAAAGACCAACGCATGTCTCTCGTTTCGCACTTTACGAATTCAGGTAATATTTTCGGAGTTATAGCAGTCTAAAAAACCCGTTTTTAGCCATTTTGAGAAGTCCGAAAATCCTGTTTCTAACAAGCGTGCTGGATTTTTGACAACATAGAAGCATAGTTTCAAGTGTGTGTTCTTTTCGTAGATAAACATAATATGAATAAGTTAAGCGGTTTCGCGTAGAAAAGAATACGCGTGACACGCTGCAAAGCCGTTCATTCGCCAGTCGAGGAGTGAAGATATTGGTCAGCACTTACCACCTAGGTGAGGGGTGACATGATGTGAATATGGAGCAGCGCCGGAATGAAGAGGCGGGGGAAACGGAATATCTACGAGAGCACCCGCCGACCAGCGACATCGTCCGGCACGACACACACGTGTGAAAATCTGGGGACCGACCCCGCCGTGGATCGAACCCGGATCACCTTGGTGGGAGGCGAGTGTTCTTATCCACTGCGACAACAGTGGCCCCAAGGATGTAAGTGCCTAAATTATGTTTCCGAATAAATATCGTTGCAAGAGTCTACAAGCATATGAAAGGTCCGGTATGCTGACATTCATATAAGTTATCGGGGAAATGATTGGACCATTGGTAATATAGCAATACATTGGCACTGATACATAGAATATTTTAAAGTAAGGAAACCAACTTTGTCTCATTTGGCACTTAGCTCATTTAGATTTTTCACTCTACAATTATGTATGCATATACAATTCACAGGAAATTTATGAGAGAGACAGAGAGAGAAGAGGGAAAGAGAAAGAGAGATATAGAAATAGAAAGAGAGGAAGACAGAGGGAGAGAGGAAGAGAAAGAGAGGAAGAGAAAGCGAGAAATGCCAGGTATATGCGAACAGCATTTAACGTACAAGAAATAGACCATTGCTAGCTGAACTAACACTGAACACAAACTTTGGGTCAAACAACGGACTGATATCATTTTTTGTGAGTTTGTAAGTTTTTACTGATTTTAAAAAGCAACTCACGATCAGTCATGCCAGTTTGTCCCAGCGCTCAATTTGCATTTACTACCGATACGCAACCCATCAAAACCAGATTGATTCATTTGACCACGTCAGAAACTATCAAGTACGCGTAATCATTCTAATTTAAGTAATTTTAAAGAACGGGAGTACGAAAAATTATATAATCTTGCATATCGTTGTTCGTCTCGACACATACCGTTCTTAATTGGCTAACGTCGAACACGATATGCACACATGACAAAGCACGATATAGCCTACATTCGCCTCATGTGCCTGAAATGAGAACAAAAGTAGCAAAATTAAAATACGCTTCAGAGTAGGCACGGATCATGGAGGGGGGAGGGGGGGCCTGGGTTCCATTTTTACCTTTTATGTATAGTTCTTATCTGTAAAATATTACAAAATTTTAAACTGGTATATTAATTATTTTGTTCAAAAACTTAAACAGGAACATTTTGCACCTTAAACACTAAATTTTTCCGGGACGGGGCCCCCAACCCTCCCTTCTTTGTGGATACAGAACGTTTTAGAAATCACCCCTCCCCCAGCTTAAAAATAATTAAAGAGCTGGATCCGCCACTGCTGCGGAGAACAAAATAAACTACACGCCCTACTTAAAAATTTTTGATACGTCATGTATAGGCTATTTATCTTCAGCAGCGCTAAACGAAAACGAATGATATATTCAGAAAATAACTATTTAGCGGGAAATAGGATTGCGACTATTTTACGAGTAACAAATCAATTGACGGGCCGTAAACAGGAGAGAACCCAGTAACAGGTGCCACACGTCAAAATTTACAACCAATGTAAAAATAACCGTCTCCCACTTGGTCCCCCTGCTTTTCCTGGCTACGTCATAAAATAAACATGCGGCACCGTAGTTCATGTTGAGCGAACACATAATACCTTAAAAATAAAAACGGAGTTTCAGCTTTCGGAAAAACAGCAGAAAAAACTATGCCGCGTCTGAGGTACGGAAACAACAGGGTGATTGATAACAGCTGGACTGGCTCGTGCAACAACTGTTATCAACTTTATATGTGGAGAGCCAAAATGCCGTGCAAAGTTATGGTTGTTGACATTTTCCTATGGGACTTTAAGCGGTAACCTAATTATTTTATTTACATGCCATATATTTCAAAGTCTAACGCTTGTTTATATGGTTGTGTTTTTCGAACCACGTTGCTATTTTTCCAGATACGGCAGTCTGGAAAAGCCATTTTTTGGCATTTTGAGGTGCCTCAAAATTATACTGTTTCTAATAAACGTATAGAATTTTTAAAACTATAGCGACGTAGTTTGAAGTGTGTGTTCTTTATCGTAGATACATAAAAGAAAATGCGCTTTAAAACAGTTTCGTCGAAAAAAGAACGCATTTTTAGAGCAGGTAGGGGAGCCCCTTAACAATACAATAAATAATTGAAATTTTACTAAACCGACAAATACAAACGACAAATTCAAATATTAATATAAATAATTATAGCGAGTAGGTAGTGAATCACAGAGAAAGGTATCACATACTGAGATGCTGACTTAACCTGAAGGTAAGTGGATGTCACAGTTCCCTTAGATAAGACATTAAGTGAGGTTCTACAATAGAGCAACGACTGAATACAGGACCGGAGGAAACTGGATACATATATATATATATATATTTTTTTTTTTTTTTTTTTAAATTCTCTATTTGATCCTTACATGAGTGTTTGCCACAAGGCGACGAGAACAAGTCCAAATAATTTAATACACAAAACAAAATATATAAGCCCAAAATATAAAATAATTAAAAAAATAAAAAACAAGCACACACATAGCAATAACTAGAGACGGGAAAAATTCGCGGGTTCACATCTGTGTATTCAAGCAGACATTATCTGCTCGGTGGCTGCTCGATGACGCAGTGATATGAGCCTGCATTTAGTTACTTCTGTACTATTGGCTAAGTGACTTCCATAGGAAGTGTCAAATAAGTCACGGGACAATTGCGAACGTGGCACGAACTTACAGTTGCTGGAATTCTAGCTAGAAGCCAAAATAAAACGCCAATTTTTCAGGTCTCTAGCAACAACACATCAACATTTTTCTCATTTAAAAAACGCAGGTAGTCTTTTACCGAATAACTTTAATTTCTAATTAAGTACTTAATACAGTATTTTTTAAATAATTGTATTTCTACCATACTTTTATTTTGTATGTTCAGGTAATATATTAAAAAAGTTTAATAACCGTATAATGTACGCCAATCTGGTATAACGTTAATTTACAAAATTGGTAGTGCAGAATATTCTTTATTTTTGTATTATATTTATGGAATTTAGTTTGTTAAAATTCCTCTAAATTTTCTGTAAGAAAAATTAAAATAGAAAAACTATGTAAACAGGGAAGAGTTAATATATTACTAAGAACAAATATTTGTTGACATGAATCGCTGAGAAAACCCGCCAGTCAATCGCAGAGTTTCCAACCCAGCCGGGAATCGAACCCGGGCCGCCTTGCTGGGAGGCAAAGCGGTATAACACCACCGCGTGAAACGAGTTAGCAAAATTGAACGAAAAACAAAATTAGTTTCTGTTCTGCTTGCCAAATACAGAGTTGAACCGATAAAAGCCTTTTTGTCGCCACAACGAAATATATTTTTAAGTTAAAATGAAAGTTACTTTTCTGGCACTATTCAAACACATTTAATCAAACCGTTCCCCAAGTTCGCCATTAAGTCGCATTTCTTTCTGGCAAGGATAGAAAAAAGGGGAAAGGGAGGTTTGAGACATGATAAATTAAGGAAGTTTGCGTCAGCTGACCTGACCCGCGTAATAAATGGGTCACAAAGAAATACAGTAGTTGGAAATTTTAGTTCGCACTTGTCTTCCGAATTAAAAACGGAGGAGGTTCGGAAGAGAAGCTGAGAGAATTCGCTTGGAGTGTTGTGGAAGGAAAACTTCAGGCCCTCGCCGTAAAGAAAAAAAAGTGCTAAGGGCAATGGTAAAAAATACGGCCATCTTTAAAATTGAGTACTTTCTGCGGTACAAGGTTTCCTGAAGGCGTATACCCTAACATAAAATGGTAAAATAAACGAAGATTTTCTTTGTACTTGTTTACAAATCCTTGTAAAAGTATAAAGATTTATCTGTAAAATCGTTTATTTGTAAAGTTACCTCTATGCGTGGGAATGCAGATTCGAATCCGAACCCCCACCTTGAATTTTTTTATTTTCTAAATAATTTTATGTAATATTTATTTATTTAAAAGAGATTTAATACATATATTAATAAACTAGGTGTCATTTTTAAAGTAAAACGAGTATTTAAATTTTAATTATATCCTTGTAAATTTACAAACATATACTTCGCATCTTTTACAAATACAACTTTTGTAGTTTTACCAGGAATTTTACGAAAAAAAAAACTTTGGAAACCCAGTTTCCAAAAATTTTTTTTTCGTAAAAGTTAAAAAAGAAAGAAATAAAAAAAAGAAAATACAGTGTATCAACATGTTTGACTTTTTATGCTCTAAGTGTTAATCTACTACACAATTTCACACTGTTAAATAATGCATCATTTCCATATTTTCTTGCATTCGTTGGAAGAAAGAAATATCACGATCATTCTTGTCTTCCAACAAATGTCAGAAAATATTAAAGTTATTTATTATCTAGTAATGTAAGACGGTGTAGTAGACTAACATTTAGAGCATTAAATATCAATTATGTTGGTACGCCTTCAGGAATGCTTGTAGCAGAGAAAATACTACAATTTAAAAACGGCCGTGCACCACTGCCCTTAAAACGTGACACAACATCCCTAGGTCAGGAGACAGTTCCGAACAGAAGGAGGAAGCGATCCAATTTTGTAGAGTACTTAAGTTGTGTTTGCACACGTACGTCTTGCACTACAGGAAATTACATTCACTTTACGTTTCTAGAGGACTCCTCTGGCGATTTTCCTGCTTGCCTTAAGCTATACAGAAGAAACGTAACCTATTTGGAGAAATAAAGAATGAGGGCTCACAACGGTACTTTACTACAGGACATGAGAAATACAAAACTGCATGTTACGCCAAGTTCCTAACGAGAAGACTGGCGTATGTTTTCTGCAATCCTTCAAAGCAAAATTAATGAAGTTATATTTGTTGTATTAGATCTGTGCATATAGTCATCGTCAACACCCTATAATGGCCAATAGGGAATTACATGCTTACTATATTAGGTGGCACTCGGAACCCGTCAAACCTAAGCCACCACATACTTCTTTGTTCATCTCTGTGAGGCCGAAGATTGCTGCTGGGTCTTATACGCGGTTTTTTCGATATCTTGAAAACTGTGAGCAAATAAGCATAGATTACAGGCTTCTTGAATTTTTGGGTTAAGTGCGCGGCGTCTTGCGTTGCTTCTTGGACAATCCGTGCAGCAGCCATCCTAAGGTCCATACAGGATCAGGGCTGCCAACACGTTGTCCAAAAAGCAACACAAGACCCGACTCAACCCAAAAAAGTCAAGAAAATGTGACCAAACAAGTACTTTCACTCCCAAAGAGAACTTGGAAACATCAACTCATGATTTTTTCTCGCAAAATTATTGTTCCTATAATGCTCACTCTTCTCAAGCAAAAACGGTTATTTTGAAAGGTGCTCCAACTCAACCTAACACAATTAAATGTGTAAATCTCAATTCTTGCTCACCCCAGAGCTCCGGCATAGGTAACGTTCCAAACACTTGATAAGATGTGGCAATGTAGTGTTTTGCCAGAGTACCAGTGTATACATCGTGTATAGCACTGAATTGCTTACTAATTATCGTGTCATAATCAGGGCCACACAACTATCCGCGAAAAACATTTTGCTCCAGAATGTTTTGGTGTCTTAAGGCCTTGTTACCGAGTTTTGCAGTGATTTCGAAAATATTTTTTTTATTGCTAACTAATACTCATATCAAAATTTCGCTGCACAGTTTTGACACTTATATGTTATAATTTGTAGCTGAATTTTTTTGTAGAATTATACTGAACGGTTTTTTAGATTTCATTACCCAAAGTACCACGTTTTTTGTCGTGAAAATAAGCAAAAATGAAGGAAACTATTTTTTTTTTTTTGCTGGCGAATGGTACATTATTAAAAAAAAAAAAAAAAAAAACGCGTACACAGTGTTGTGCATCGTGTGATTGCACATTTTCTCAAATTTTTTCAAAACTTTTGGTTAAAAAATATCTGAGTTATTGGCACCAGTCTGAAAAAAAAAAAAAAAAAAAAACCTCGGGAACAAGCCCTTAACGTGCACATCTGCAGCAGCTATTCATAGTCAGCAGTTGGATGTGCGACTTCTCATGGTGTTGCAGTAACCGTATTGTGATTGGCTGTCAAACGAGACACGTCACTTCATAAAGACATGCTGCCAATGACTGTGATCAGAGTTGCAGATGCGCACGTATGACACAAACAAACTGTGCTGTAATTATTTTCGCAAAAATTTCGTTGCCCTAGACATACAATGTATAAAAACTTCCTCGAATGTTTAGGAAGTTATTATCCCAGACGCAGTATGGGACAGTTACTATACTTCCGTCTTGTAAATATGCAAACTTTACAATACAAGTCTGGTAACTTTAGTATGCATTTGACTGTTTTATAATTAGGTTTAGGAGTGCTGCCATGGATGTCTGGGAAACTATTCTATTATACCTACTTTCTTAACGCTCCTATACGCACGTCTGGTAAATTTACAAACTATTTTTACAGTGTAATGTATCCCTAGAGATGATGGTTTATCGCGGGAAAACTTGACTGTTTGCTGGGTTTCAACGCACATTCAACTTCACATTCAACTTCCAACTTCGCTTGTACGTGGAGCCGTTTCCCTATTTGACTGAGCCAATAAGAATCCCGCTATTGTAACATTTGATGCTTGGTATTGGTCTGCAGACACCTATGCTGTTTCAAACGTACATAAACGAATCATACATTCTGCAAGAAACTTCAGTGTTTTCAAGGGTATCTTGGCACAAAATACGTTCGCGATATACCATCATCACCTATGTGGTAACACTGATAAGCAAATTATAATTAATCAATGACCTGCATGTCAGAATCCATTGTCGTGTGTACACTAAAGCCCCTATCAACTGTCAGTTGGCTGCTGCAACTTCCTGGAACAGAAGACAATGAACTAATGGACGCGCCTTGTGTATATATAGGGCAATGGATTAGGCCTATAACTTGCAGGTCAATGAAAAGGCAACATTTTCCTTTCCATTTTTATTGGTATTACGAAGGAGACCACCCCACATTTGATAAAGTAGATAATGAAAAATTGTTACTAAAACAATTTTGTTATTTTGTTAATTAATATATTCTCTTTTTCAAATAACCTTCCAATGCTTGACTTTAGTTGCTTAGCTAGTGAAGTTTTAACGTAAAATAATTTAGGAGCTTGTTTTTGTATGGTCTTTACTTTTGTAGCTTTGATACCTTCTACAAAATACGATTCAATATTATAATACATACAGCATTACTCTAGAAAATACAGTACTTTGCAAGCCACCATCCAGCCCTACACGATAAATTAAAATGAGCGCCTAATTTAGCCAACTAAAATAAAAAAAAAAATAATACAATTTATGTTGCTGCAGTGTAAGTTTTCTGAAACGAAATTGTCTGAAAACTTTAAACAGCAGTTCAAAACGAAAACAGCAATACGAAAGAAAAAAAAAGAAGGGGTGGGCAAAGACTGTTTACTGTTTGTGTCTCAGAGATTTTTCTGTATACTATTTCCTGTTCGTCACGTAAAATATTGTTCTTTTAGTGCGAGGTCTCCGTTTGCCAAAATACCGTCAAGACCTTTATTTCCTTGCCAACAGAGTGAAAGAGTTTACAACATTGTTATGAAACTTTATTTCCTGGCATTAGAATACTATGTTCAAACGCGCCTAGTTATGGATGACGACTGCCAAGGACTCATGGCAATCAAAACATTTTTCATACGTATATCCTTATCATTACATTACATCGCAAACACTGACTGAATATAGACTGTTAATGTTCCAATGTTTATGTGCGCATTCGTACATAAATTATGTAGGGTTTTGTTTGGTTTCTGGCCTAGTTCATGGCATTAAGGTGGGGCATCAGTGGCCATGTTAGATTATTTTAATTTTAGCTGTTTTTATATTCTGAGAAGGAAAGTGTAAAATGCGAGATTATAACGTCAATTAGATTTATCTTGCGCTATAGTACAAGCACCGCAGTTGAACATTTAAAGTATATTTAGGCCGCAATCAGTCACCCAAAATTAAGAATATAAAACAATTTGTTTGACTGACTGTGGCTTAAACATACGTTAAAAGTTCAACTGCGATGTTTGTACTGTAGCACAAAATACATAGAATTCACGCTATAATCTCAACATTTACACTTTTCTTCTCAGAATTAAAAAAAAATCAACTAATTAAATAATCCAATATGGCGACTGATGTCCCACCTTAATTTGTTTTAAGTGTTTCTGTCGAACCTGTTCTATTTAGCCAACTGAGCTACTTGTAAAAACTCCCGTGGATTTTTGTGCCTCCTCGTATACTGCCTGAAGTGTCAAATATTATTTCCATGTTTATTTACTATAAATTATATTTTTCTCAGTATTTTTAAAATTAAATTTATATCAATTGCAGTGTTTGTGTGTGTTGAAAGTTCAGACAAGACAAAACTGTCATAACTGCTTCAAATAAAGACGATTTATTTTTATTATTATTAAGAATAATGTTCATAGCAATCCACATAAGACATACAAGTTCTGTCGAATCTACGTCAATTTCAAACACACTTTTATACGTATACACATTTCACAAACTTCACATGTATTCCAGTCAACTAGTTTTCGAAGAATTTTTTTTAGCGTGTACCACGAGCACGGAGATGACATTACCGCCGGCCCTGGGCCAAGTGAAAAACGGTGGAGTTCCCACAACGCCACGGAAGCTTACCGCCACTCGTGCCTGGACTATGTATGCAGACCACGCTACTCGCATGACAATGCAGGAAGGTAGAGTCCAGTACAACTAGCACACACCTGTCTCACAGTTAACTTATAGCCACGACTTTGTGACGATGTGTAGAGACTGTCATAACTCGCGGGACCACAGACATGTAGGCTAACCTCCAAGAATAACTACGTATTCAAGCAAACAACACGTGTTTATTAGCTGCTCACTGATAGTCATATGGGGCACGTTAAGGGCGCGGTTTACCGCAATTTTCATCATCATTATTTCATTTTTTATTTGCACCAGATATTTTTTTCCTTGTTTTAGACACAAAATGGGACTAAATTTGGCTCTTATGAAATTTTTTTATCTCTCATAGTTTTCGCGTAATAACTTGTTGAAGTAATATTTTGCATGTTTCCGTTTTAACGACTACACTAAAACCAACTGATATACCAAACTAAAAAAAATCACAGTGGATAAAAAAATTGCAAGCTAAAATGACATGCTCATGAAATTAAAGAATAAAAATTATTTGTACTTAAAAAAATTATTCAAGTTTTCAAATTTTTATTTCCAGTTTCAGCATTTTTTTTTTAATTCAAATAATTTGTATTCTTTAATTTTATGAGCATGTCATTGTAGCCTGCAATGTCTTTATCCACTGTGATTTATTTGAGTTTGGTATATCAGTTGGTTTTAGTGTAGTCGTTAAAACGGAAACATGCAAAAATATGACTTTAACAAGCCATTACGCGAAAACTATGAGAGATAAAAAAATTTTACAAGAGCCAAATTTATTCACATTTTGTGTCTAAAATAAGAAAAAAATATCTGGTATAAATAAAATATTAAAGAATGGTGATGAAAATTGCGGTCGACCGCGCCCTTAAGGGCGTTCAAGTGGGGAAAAATTCATAATTTTATATTTGTATAAAATAGTGTTAGTTTTGTAGACATTACTTAAGAGTACATTAACATCAAACGGCAAAAAATTAGCTCATCTAGTTTTCCCGTAATGTCACTTCAAAGTCAAAATTTGCATATTTTTACTTCATACAAAACTTGAAAACCAGTAAATATAATGA